>JAZGTJ010000999.1:0-68824 GCA_036877575.1 Botia almorhae
AAACGCACACCCAGAGCGCGAACTCAAACTCCGACTCAAATCGAAACTAGAACATGCAGAATGAATCGGAGTCTGAGCCCATGCCCTGACACATAACAAGACAGTCAGGATCCTGGCAAAATGCGATCTTAAAACTGGACAGAAGCCAGGATCCTGACAGTTATAGTGTTTATAGTTTTGAGAAATGCGTTATTGTTTTTCAGGGAAACACAATAAACAGCCTGTTTTATGGGAACTTGTTGAAAAATAATTAATTAATAAAGACAAAAGAAATGAGAAGAAATGATAAGCATATTTGCTGCTTTTCAATGCATACAGTACATGTATATGTACAGTACATTACTATTCTTATGTTTAATGTTATTACCTGTAACACTCATTTCCCATCAAATCTTAATGGTTTTCTTATAAACAGAAAAGATCAGTGCTAGCTGTCACATTTTACTTATATTTATCAGGGGTTAATTTTTTATTTTACGTTTAAGCATCTAAACCTTATAACTTTTCCACTGTCATTGCCAGAGAGAAAAATGCAGTTCATTTGAAACATATTGACAACATTTTTTAAAAACGATCATAAAAAACCAAAATATAATATAAATATGAAACCATTGATTTGCAGTAACCTGCCTCTATATCACTGCCACAAGGAATACTTTTAAACATACCTAAAAACGCACACGACCTTTCAATTAAAATACCTAGATATTACTAATGTGGTTTTATTGTGTTTACACAACAACTACTGATATATATTGAATTATTAATATATTGATAAAATATGATGTCAACGTTTAGTGTAGTGCATAGTATTCACAGGACTTTCATAATTCTTTCAGATAAATAAAATATAGACCTTGTGATAACTTCCCTGTGTTCTCTGTATCTGCAGCCTCTCTTTCCGTGTCTATAAACTGCTTTGATAAATGTTCATACATTAACACGTCAAGGAAGTTCATATTTATTATGTCTTCTTGTCTTGGCAGAGGATTGGGGGGGTCTGCCCTGATGTGTCCCAGTGGGCGGGTTCATCACTACTCTCATTTGAGGGGAGCAACTGTTCCTCTCCCACTGCACCCCTGCTGATGGACCCCGCCTCATACACCAAACACCAGCTCTACCCGGTCAGTGCATTGAATTAGACAACACACAGACACAGAATCTGCTTACTTTACTGGTATGATTTGAACAGGTTTTTGTGCCATTACAATTTAGCGTAAGACTCCCTATCAAATCCCCAGTTGATGTGTTGTGTGCAGAACAATCCCTGTACAAAATCCCACAGCTTTCCTGTATAAAACCCAGGCTAAGTACACTGATCCTTGGTCTTGTCTTGATCACACCCATGCCCTGCCAAGAACTCCTGCCAGAAACTTGACCAATCCTGATCAAGGATCCCTCAGCAGTCTCACTCAACACTATTAAATGCTCTTTTCTCCAGTTACTCTTGGAAGAATCACCAAAATATCTCTGGCCATTTTAAACACAACTCCCAAGCAGATTTGACATGCTGCTGATAAAATCATTCTGTTCTTAAACATTTTTACATAATGACTAATAAATATTATAAATGGCTGTCCCTGGCAACCGATACCAAATCAATATCCATGAATAATTGATCTGGTTGTTTACTAAGGTAATGTACAGTCAGCCGATCATTATTCACAGCATAAACCCTAGACCACCCTGCTTTTTTGCAATAATGACCAGCTGACTGTATGTTATTTATGCCATATTTCAGCATCTCGCTTTACAGAGGCGATACTTCCCAGCATGTATAGTTGAAAATGCAAATTTTCAACAACTAATTTTCAGCTATTTGGGAACTATCTATAGTAATAATAAAATTAATAAATTAATAAATAATAATACATATTAAATAGGAGAACAAATGAATTAAAATAAAACCTAAGAAAAATAAGGGAATTTGGAGGTGGTGACTTTCTGATATATCTAGGATGTGACAAAAATTGGCTCATCTATCATATTTATCATAGAGCATAGACGTGTGAGGAACAAAGACCAGAGTCAGAAGAACTGAATTAAGAATATTTAACCTAATATTTAGGTGATGTGTGTTTTGTGTGCTTGTTTGCTTAACAACATTGTTTTGTTCTGTTAAAATTCTAATTCACATCTTTTAACCTGCAGAGAGCTACACTCTTTGCTTCTCCAGCAGCCCGATCATCTGCAGAGACAGGATCTAGTGTTCAACAGACAGCATCTTCAGATACATCCCACACACAACACAACCCCCCTCCATTTGCCCCCCTCTATAATCTAAAAATGCTTCCCTACAAAACCTCCAATTTCTCTGCATAGAACATCTGGCTCCTATGATACCAGTCTGTGCTTCCAATGTTAACCATGCATAAGAAATTGAGACTGGACCACATGCACCAGCCATTGACCCTGCTTGCTTTTTTAACACGTTCCTGCGCTTAATATGCACAATTATCTGTGCATGCAATTCTAAAGAAAATGCTTTCAAAATTAATTAACTGTCATGCCTCTGAAATGACATTTTTCCAGGGGAAATCATATTCATCTAATAACAATTCAATCATATCCTGATGAATAAAGTCATGTCACAGTCTTAGGTTATTACCTGATGTATATTCTGTTACACTCAAATGTATGTCACATTATAGAAGTTAAATGTGCTGGGAATGACATTTTATGTTGTCTAGGTAATAATAAGGGTTAATTACAATCAGACTCAATTGTAGCCATTTTAACTAACCCATCAACACTTTGATTAGCTCATCAAAACAGTCCCTTTGTTTCATACTTTACAGGCCTTTCATATTATCAAGACCAAATTATTTGTTGGGGCTTGAGATTTTCTTAAGATTTAAATCCACTTTTTACAACAAGGGAACATTCAAAAAATGTAATCTATATGTTTGTATATGATGTATGAATATGTGTCATTTTATAAATATTGTTTTAATGTAATGGTATGTTTATATGACTTATACTTAAAATTTCTATTTAAACTTTTTTATTTTATTTTATATATATATATATATATATATATATATATATAGCCCTATATTTGGCATTATATACACTATTTTGCCAAACGTATTCACTCATCTGCCTTTAGATGCATATGAATTTAAGTGACATCCCATTGTTAATCCATAGGGTTTAATATGATGTCAGCCCAGCTTTTGCAGCTATAACAGCTTTAACTCTTCTGGGAAGGCTTTCCACAA
This sequence comes from Botia almorhae, assembly GCA_036877575.1. NCBI lineage: Eukaryota > Metazoa > Chordata > Actinopteri > Cypriniformes > Botiidae > Botia > Botia almorhae. Next base: position 3,222 of record JAZGTJ010000999.1, read on the forward strand.
GGTTTGGGAGTGTGTTTATGGAAATCTTTGACCATTCTTCCAGAAGCGCATTTGTGAGGTCAGACACTGATGTTGGACGTGAAGGCAGTCTTCGCTCTAATTCATCCCAAAGGTGTTCTATCCGGTTGAGCAGTCATGTTGGAGCAGGAAGGAGCCATCCCTAAACTTTTTTCACAAAGTTGGGAGCATGGAATTGTCCAAAATCTCTTGCTATGCTGAAGCATTCAGAGTTCCTTCCATTGGAACTAAGGGGCCAAGCCCAGCTCCTGAAAAACAACCCCACACCATAATCCACCAAGACAATCCCCGGTTAAACAAGTACCTTTATCCTGTCAACCGGCAAACCCAGACTCGTCCATCAGATTGCCAGATGTAGAAGCTGCACTCTAGAGATCGTGTCTCCACTGCTCTAGAGTCTAGTGGCGGCATGCTTTACACCACTGCATCCAATGCTTTGCATTGCACTTGGTGATGTATGGCTTGGATGCAGCTGCTATGAAAACCCATTCCCTGAAGTTCTCTACGTACTGTTCTTGAGCTAATCTGCAGGCCACATGAACTGTATGGTCTGTAGCGATTGACTCTGCAGAAAGTTGGCGATCTCTGCGCCTCAGCATTTGCTGACCCCGCTCTGTCATTTTACGTGGTCTACCACTTCGTGGCTGAGTTGCTGTCATTCCCAATCACTTCCACTTTGTTATAATACCACTGACAGTTGACTGTAATATTAAGTAAAGAGGAAATTTAATGACTGGACTTGTTGCACAGGTGGCATCTTATCACAGTACCACGCTTCACTGAGCTATTGAGAGCGGCCCATTCTTTCACAAATGTTTGTAGAAGCATTCATTTTATACACCTATGGCCAATTTGGCCATGGAAGTGATTGGAACACCTGAATTCAATTTTTTGGATGGGTGAGTGAATACTTTTGGCAATATAGTGTATATATTACTTCAAGTGGGGGCATTTTCCCTTTATTAAGAAAGCATTTTCCCTGTATTTTTGGTTGATCCTTTTTTATACCCAATGGTCATTTACTTGGTAATAAACATCTATATATCTGAAGGCTAATAATGAGTGAATAATTATTTTTAATTATTTATATAAAGTGTTTTATGCTAAATTATATTGGTTTCTGATTGATAAAATCATACACAATAGTAACAATTTTAGTTAAAATATAACATGAACCAAAAATATAAGAATATTCTTTAACTGATAAAAAGGTTGCCAACATTTACTCACCCTCTTGGTGCTCCAATGCCAAATGTAGTTCTTCCTTATAAAAACAAAATGAGATGTTTGCCGAATGTCTATCTAAATTCTATCTAGGGTTTCAAGCTCCCAGAGGTACAAAAAACAACCATAAAAGTTCATTGTTTTCTGATGCCATGTGATAGGTAAACCTGAATGAAATTTAGGATCTCTGGCTGAGAAAAAGAGGAATATAACTGAGAAGATTTCAGCAAATAAAAGCTTGGAATTGAGCACATATATTACTGTAGGAGTTGTATGGTACTTTTTGGTGTTTTTGTCACTGGTCAATTTTGGTCAGTTTTTGTCAATTCACTTTGTATGTAATTGTTTGGAATAAAGCAGTGTGAACATTCTGCTATACAACTTTTGTGTTTCACAGAAACAAAGATCATACAGATAGATTTGGAACATTTTAGCGTAATTAATATTTACAGAATTGTATTGTCATTTTAGTATTGTTTTATTGGCCACAGTTTAGAGACAGAAACAGGACACATAAATCTTTAATTCAACACTTCAGAGCTCTGGATCCTAGGGTTTTAGTGTCTGTCACTATGTCAGTGTTTTCTTCTGTGTGCTCCATGAATGGACTTAATTAACTGATGTAATGTATTTTGAAGCACTGCTCAGAAGGGGTATAATCTGCTTCAAGCAATGACTTGTTTCCATTAATTTTATGCTTCCGATAAACTCCATGTGTCCACCATCTTAAAAAAGGTATCATAAAATATGTTACAGTTATCAACCCCATACGGAACAGATTTCCCTTACAACATCCAATTGTTTTATGATAGAGAAATGTTCCAGGTTCAGAACAAGTTAAACACCATTGACAGCATCTTTAGACTGCTGTGGATAACCATAGAAAATAGTTTTAATAAAAAACAATTTACAGAAAAAACATTTTAATTTGTTCCTCACTTAAAAAACAATAAATGCTTTGTAAGACATTTACAATAGAAGTTTATGGGTCAAGGCGATTCACAAGAATAAACGCTATATGTCAGAAAATGACAATATATGTGTGTGTGTGTGTGTGTGTGTGTGTATAATATAATGCAAGTATTTACTGTCATGCTGAATTCTAGCAAGTACGGTGCCAAACAAAATATGAATCTGAAATTTACAGTAAAATGACATTCCACAGATATAAAAAATACCAAGGAGAAAGAATGCAAGTGTAATTACCTGTCTGTTTTGCATCTCGTCAGTAGGAGGCTTGGGTGGAGGGGTATAATGTTATTTAAAGGCTGGGTAGGTGATTTTTTTCGTAAAAACTCTTGTTGTTATGCTGGTTGAAAGTCTCTGCACATCCTACTAGCAATCACTAAGTAGTGTAATTATATCTATGTATAAGAATAAATAACTTCTGTGGAAGGCTCAGGACCATAAAATGTTTGTCCAACCATTGCATTCTGTCTGCTGTAGGTAAACTGCTCACTCTGCTTTCACTGCTTTCACTTAAGTCCTAAACACAGTGATCATAGACAAGCAGAGCAATTACATTAGGTCCACATGAGTATCATACAACCAAAGTTTCATCCACCAAAAATTTAGACCCACCCTTCTTAAAGCTTTCCTGTAGCTCAGTGGTTAGAGCATGGCGTTGACAACGCTAAGGTCATTGGTTCAATCCCAGGGATTTCACATACTAAAACTAAAAGTCAGATGACGCAGCATTGGAGAAATAAATCTTGAAATAAAGAAATAAACTGTATACAGTCAGTAAATACACAGAGATGTGACAGACAAAAGGTCACTCCTTTAAAGAAGCTAAAATATAAGATACTATACTTTATTTAGTCCATAATTCCCATACTTCCATTTACTTATAATTTGAATGATTTTACTATTATTATTTATTAATTTATTTGTGGGAAATAGTAATAATAATAACAACAGTAATAAATAATAATAATGACTGAAAGGTCTGTTTTAGAATATTATATCTTTTGGTTTATTACAGAAATTAACTGTTATTTTTTTCAGTGTAAGTTAGAGCCTAACGTAAGCATGCTGAAAAGTCCTCATAATATCAATTAATAAAAGTCATCATAATATTAATATTCACATTTCATCCCAGACCACATGACAGATATAGTATACACACATTCATATATTTTATGACCTTCTGATAAACAGACCAGACTTACAGACTTTATGCGTTTGGCAATAGTCAGATATAAGGTTTCAGATGAGAGTCTTTTCCAAAGTCTTTTCCATCTGCCAAGAGGCTAAGGAGATTTCAGGCCAGAATAACCAGATTTCTAAACTCTTTCTTCTCACAGACTGTAATGGTTGTTAACAGCCCTGTGTGCACAAACTTCTTCCCACAGCACTCCAGTCATTCACTGTACTGCCATAGAGATTGTTATGCACACACACTCACTATAATCAAGTATTTGTTATAAAATTGGTTGGCTTAGCCAATAATGTAAGTTTGGGGCAGAACCATCTGTTTCTAAGACTAATTAAAATTCGGTAGGTTAAGCATAATGAAATTAATGATATAAACATATTTTTTTGGGGAAAAAAACACAGATAGTTAATAAAGCATGTGCATGCGGCCTACACGTTGTGACTGTTTTATTTGTTTTCTGTAACTTACTGTAGCTGTTTTGTATAACGTTGCATTGTGGTATTTCCGAAGGAAACACATTTTTACTTTCTCCATTGCTCTGCAATGTGTTAAAATGATTATAAACCAGACTTTGACCGTGATCCATCATTATTGTTGGCAACCCGTCAAATGGGATTCTCAAGGTCTCCAGAGGCTTTATCTTAATGAGCTGAGCCTCTCGCTGGATAAACTTGCAGTGGATTGCAGGTGAAAATTTATTATTTATGACCACACTTTGAACTATTAAATTACCCTGTTTTGGAGAAAACATGAAACATGTTAGTTTGACTGCAGCATCCAAATGTGAGTCCTAGTATCTCTTAATTAGAGCTGACAACAGATTGATCATTCAAAAACATGAGTGAGATTTTATTACCTTAAAAATAATTAGGATATGTTTGATGTTAGGAACACAGTTTAAAATTAGCTTATTTAATCCACAAAGTTATTTTCCTGCAACGATACTGTTATTAAATAATAGTATTAAAGTGAAACCACGATTCAAAAAGACAGACAGACTTTGTTTATCCTTTGAAATATTTTAGCTGATGTTGATCATATCATTCCTGACAGCTAAAGTTTGAACATAAACGGCACACGCATTGCACGTACAGACTGCAGTTCACATCTTCATTTGTGTTGGAAGACTACCCAGCCTCTGATAACAAATTATCTTTACGTTAATCAAAGTTTATGTAAGGAGCAACCAGGCAATGCAAGCAAAGTTTCCATACATTGAAAGGCTGTAGAAGAGACACTCAAAGGATTAGAAATTTGAAGGGAGGTTGTCTAACTGCAATTTATTAAAACATTCCACACACATGCTTTGTTTTAAACTGAAATCAACTCATTCGTCATGTGTCAGTCAGTCAGTCACAGTCAGTTCTTTCATATTTGTGATATTTATTGCTATAAATAGGGATAATTGTTTTCTTCTGTGTGTTCTGTAATTTTATCCATCCAACGTAACACAGAAATGCACTACGTGGCTTTTGTTTGTTTCCTTTATTTTGGTGAAATTTGATCAGATTTTTGAGGGGAGTCAGTCAGAGGGAAAGACTGATTAAATCAGAGAATCTGTGTGTTCTTGTTTCTTATAAAGTTTCTTTTTCTCAAAGCCATTTTCTTATACACAGGCCCCCATAAAGTATTTGGACACTCAGGTCCTGTCAGGATACTGATTTCAGACTGGCTTCCAAAACACCATAACTCATGTCTAATACTGACAATAAACTGCCGAACGGCATGCACAAGATTGTGGGATTTTATAGTCAATCCAATCCAGCAATTCATCTGAATAAGTACACAGGCTTAATCACACGAAACAAAAACACACAAACAATATATTTATTGCAAATTAATTTCACAGAACTAATAACAGAGGACTTATGTGAGCTTGTATTGTGAAAATAATAGTATAAAAACATTTAAATAACAAAATTAAGCAAACATATCCAGTACAGTTAGTAATACATTGGAAGAGAAACAGGAATGGGGCACAAAAAAGTGGTCAAAATTTGTGCAAATATTTATAGCAGTTTTACAGACCTACATTATTGATCTAAAAATATAATAATTTAAGAAATGCATTATTCAAACTACAAGGTTTTCAAAAGACTTGATATTTGACCCAATTATTCCATCTGAGCTGAACAGAACATACACTGTTTGAAACATTGAAATGGTGATTGTACATTTGTACCAATATATTATAAAACACAGAGAAAGATAAATGACATTGCATTGCTCTGTCAAGCCAAAGCTAAGTGCTAAATTGGGAATGTTTAAGAATAATTTTTAAACTGGGTGGGGGATTGTAAAGGCCACTAGATGCTGATTTAAATGGTTTCTTTATTTTAATATTTTATAGTTTTATGCCTAATTGAGAGATGGTGGAAATTAAATCAGTACACAGAAACCACAACATCTGATCAGACAAGACTAATGAATAAAGGAGGCATGCGGTACCATCAAACCCAAAGTGAATCCAAGCAGCTCTTTACAACAGTAAGTTGTGGTGGATCACTACCACATTTCTGCTGAAGAATTTTTGGAGCCTCAAAGTACCAGACAAACATCCATGTACCATTTAACCAATGTATTAACATATTGACATCATTCAGTTCACAGTGTGCTATGAAAATCTACACATCACACGTTTGAGAAAAGATAAATATACAGAATTCAGACACATGTGATGGACCAGATTTAAATATATATTAAGACAACAAATATTTTAACTGGATGACATTTTTGCATAATTGTTCATGTCTGAATGGAGAAATGTTTGTCTCTTGAAAAATTCTATTATCTTTCAAGGTTCTTGACTAAGAAAATATCTTATTGAGAGGCACATCACTAAGGTCAGACTTCTGTTCTGTATGCTGGCATGTGTTCTAACTAGCATTTGTTCAGTACAGAATATTGTGACATTATTAGCATTAAAAAAACCTTAGTATGCAAACTCCAAGTGAGTTAGAAATCTATTTGTCCACTAAATCAACACTTTGCTGGTCCTTGCATTCCCTTATGATTTTAATGGCTACTTTTTGACTTAAGTAGCATTCTTTCGATAAGGTGTCTTTTTAAATAAACACAGAAGTAAACAATGACACCAAGTACACTTGAACTTGATACATACTCGCATAGTTCGTTTTTCAGCTTATGTAGACAAGTGGTTCTCAAATGGTTTTGCCTCAGGGCCCAAAATTGTTTATCGTACAAAATTAAATTGATAGTTTCATGCTCTAATTCAACATATTGAAATTAAACTTTAAAACTCTATGATTAGGACAGTCCATGCCCCTGTTGTAAACCTATAACTAATATAATCTGGACTGCAGTTTCTTGTACCTACCGTAGTTTTGTTCATGCTTTTTAAAGATGAGGTTATGGGCAGAAACCTGCTCACAATGGCATCCGCATAACCTAGCTAGCTTCTATCCAAAAATGAATAAGTCAAGGAAGCATTTTTAATATAAGCAATTGTATTATTTGCATTTGGCATTGTTTTTCCTGCTGTCTGCAACCTTACCCTACAGACCTCAATTTTAGATCATGAAGCACCAGTTGAGAATCACTAATTCAGACATAAATATATGCCGAACAAATTATGCCAAGTATGCATACTAAATATGCCAAACAAGACATAACAGTCTCCAAATATGGTACAGCAAAGACACTAAAGACACAAAACCATTTTCTAATGTGATTATCACATATCTGTGTGCAGTTGAAAATAGGGTAATGTCAGATTGAATTGTGTAGACCTATAAAAATCAGTAGGTGGAAGCTATTAGAAAATAACACAACAATCCTAGCAAACAATTATAGCACAACAGCAACATCACATACATGACACAAGCGATTGTGACTTCACACTAAATGATCAATGATTACAGCTCTGTTCCAAACCTTAGTGAGCTGCTTGCTGTCTACTGCCTTTACAGGCAGCTACAATTTAAGGCAGCACACTAATTTTAATTGATTTAGAATGCTGTATGGCAGCAGTCCTGCACTTAACACAAATACTCTTTCACACTTAAGGTAAGTGCAAGGGAGGGTGAACTCACCATTTATTTTAATAGTCTGTCGTTAGCATTTTGTTAATCAAACAACACTATACTCTAATGAAATGGCATTTCACATTTTTCTTGATTTTTCTACCATCTTGGGTAATTTTTTGTACTTTTTCACAATGCAATATGGGACTGCCTTCTTTTTGTACCATAGGTGTAAATCTGGACAAAAAAAGATATCTAGTCATAATTTTGCTATCTTTTGGGAAAGGTCTTCACATTGGGAGTGCACCTGTAAAAGCCTGCCTCAGAATGTTGCTAGGCTTACTAGGTTTTGGCACAGAGCTCTGTACAGAATACAATAAAATATCCAAACTTTTTGCGGAAATAAATTACATTACAAGATTAAATGAAAGAAATTTTCTTCATGGTTTATTTTAAATGCATGATGTCCCCAAAATGCATGTCAATGAAATATAGATATCCATTTTTTTGTTTGTAAAATTACTGTCATTAGAAAACTACATGTATACCCTTTTCAAGTCATGAAAACCTACAAAACAACTTCTTTGGTGTAAGAAAAATAGCTAGTAAAAATCTACAGAATATGAACGTTATCTACAGAACATTACACAATCTGATCATGGAACTGATCAATATTGGGAAAAAAGGTTGATACCACGTATCTAAAACAATCTTATCTGGAATATTCCAAATATCTAAAGTGCTTCTGCATTACTCTCTAATTCATACACAAGTGTGGGTTTTTAAGTACCTCCACTGACTTTATAAGGCAGATTAATTCTATCCACTACAGATATAAATCTGTACACACTCAAGGAAATGGCATAGTGGAATGATGCTATAAGGAATAAAAACAAATATTCCCTTTGACATAGTTAAGCTGAAGATCAGCTGTCCGGGGCCTAAAAAAACTGTAAGATTATTTGTTGAACTGATGGACAAAGACAAAATTTAAGTTTGAGTTCTTTCATTGAGGATTTTAGCAGCTATAATTTCTCAGACAAACTTGGAGTGTCTGGACTTTCACAGCCTGGTTAGGAATGAGTAAGAGGTGATAAGAATCTTTTCTTACTGTGCGAACTGACACTTGAGGTTACTAAACAATCTTATATACTGATGTAAAACTGAGATGAGACAGGCAGACACTGAAAGGAGCTTAGATGTTTCCACTAATAGTGACGCACAAACATTCCACTTAACTCTTGACTGGCCAAATTCTTCCATGTTCCCATAACACCAGATTTCTGGAGAAGCTTGATTTAGTCACGTGTGGATGCTAGATGAAGTTCTCTGAAATTTCTGGTTCTGCCTTGGTGGTGCCTCTCCTTGTTGACAAACACAGTGCCATCTGTTGGTGTAGCATTACTACTTGGTCCCGCAGCCACAATGTTATGCTGTCTTTCCCACTATAGGATTCTCACTGGCAACAAAAGTAGTGTATAACATTTAGATTTTAAAATTTTCCTGCATTTCGCTTAACACATGTCTTTGTTTATAAATAATGATACACTTTTTTCAGGGGGATTTGGATCTTACATGGCACCTCAATCTTAAAAGAGGGTTAATTTGTAAGTAAAAAAATTCTCAATGTCAAAGCACATTTTCCAATCATAGTTAATTGGTCAAGCTTCTGTAATAGCAAAACCTGGCTGGTAAAATTGGTCCACACCAGCACAGCACACATCTTCCTACTAAAACTGTTACATTACTGAAAATGTGTTGCATGTTTAATTAAATGAGCGACCACAATCAATCTAGTTGTCTTATATTAAAACAGTTGTTTTGCATTTTTAATTCAATTATGAGTAAGAATATAATATCTTTTGGCAGTATGACCGTTTAATGAGGGTCAACCTAACTGAATTGCATTGTGGGATGCAGTATTCAACCCACTGTGCACTGTGCACATTTTGGCTAAAGTAGTAGCTCATCCATGGTTACAAAATACACGCATAATGTGCACAGTACACATACTGCAAAAATAACACTAATATGGAAGTATTGCCAAGCATAACGCCAGTATTATATTAATGCATTGTAGGTGTCTTACATAGTGCCTGGTTCATCAGTTAGTGCCCCCTTTGAGTCGTGATGAGCCTGCAGGTCCTCCAGCACGGCTCTGAGCTCTTTAATAGTGCGGAAGGTCTCTTTAGGGTCCTGTATTGTGAAGGCTGAATACTCCTCCTGCTCTTTCTGCTGCCCAAGATACACAGACATACTGGCACAAGCATCTGCAGACACACACATGGAAGCAGTCATGTACTGATTGCATACAGCCTCTGCATGTGCTTGGAACCATCTAACATTGTTTTTGACAGAAGACAATGTATTTAACCTAATTTGACATACAGTTTCAGTAAAAAAAATTTGGACACATTTGACCGAGTTTCTCTCATGAATTTAAAGGCCTTTTTATCAAAAGGCTCGTCCTTAAATGCAGGAAATTTTTAAATATGTTTCAGTTTTGCCTATGTATGAATTTCTTTACAAAACATTCAGCCATATATTCATTTATTTGTTTGTTTTTTGAGTTATGGAATGTGTAAAATATTAATAATTAGGTTTGTGTAGGTGTGCCCAAACTTTTGACTGATACTAAATTTCCAAGTAAAAAATTCAGGAGAGGAAATATTGGGATGGGACTTTATTGGGGTTTGATTGGATCGATTGGACATGTAAACACGGGTAGGATATTACTGGTTAATATTATCATTCCCCACCTGCGTGGCCTTGATTATGTCAGCAGAAAAGAAAATTCATTTCAGAGATTATTTCATAAACATTAAAAGACCAGCATTTTATTTACTATAACATGCTATAGCATACTATAACATAACTGATGCAATGTTTATTAAATATTTAATATATTTTATGAAAACGCAAACAGGGTGAAGTTTGAGTTCATGTAGTCTTAAAGGCATACACACCCTCCATCTTCTGCAGTCTAGAGAGGTTAGCTGAGAAAAAGGAGAAGATTCTCTCTGTTTCGCGGTCACAGTCAATGTCCAGTTGAATATTAGCCAACACTGTCCTATAGGATGCAATAACATAACAGAAACAGAGAAGCACAAAAATAACTAACAATTATTTGTTCATGTTTGAAAATAAACCAACGAAATGCTAATGCACTGGTCACCTCATATATTTCATTAATAAAATGTCTTACGCTGTGCAGGGTTTGCAGCCTGGGGCGTTTTCGTTGGGTTCCTTGCAGCACAACCAGGATCCACCTACATAGGCAGAGGGGTGAAACGCGCTAAGCCGGCCTGGGTTACAGCGGCTGACCTGACTTAACACCTCTATCCAGCTGTTGGTCTCCACACAGTTTCCAGCCTGAACATACAGAGGCTTCTCTGAATGGATGACCTGAAACATCTGGACAAAAAATGCACAGCATGTGACATACAGACTAATATACATTTAATCTATATGTAACATGCATTTAGCAGACATTTGAAATTTATCAGGTCATTGGTTCCCTGGGATTTAAACTCATAAATTGGTTAATTTACCCATAACACCCTACTGACTCTACTGGTTTGAGCTACAGAAAGTTGCTCACACAGGCTCAGGAACATAGTGTAGATACATAAGAATGCATAAATGCAATTGATTGCTACTCACATTTTTGCGGTTAAAGGCACTTTCATCCAGTTTCTCCACACCAAGAATGTTTTTCACAGGAATTATGCACAATGCTTCTTTCCCTTGACACAAACACAAACATTCACCCATAAGCTAAAATAGCAAATAAATAGATAAAAAAAAAAAAACACACTACTTTGTCACATAACATTTTAAAAATAAATTTTCAATATAACGGCAATACAGAGGCCAAAGTACACAAATGTCTAGTGAAGGCGGTTCTCAAACAGACACTAAATTTCAATGATAATTCTGTAATGACCCGTGACTGTTTGATCGGGCCGAGCCAATGAAGCGGATAGCTCACCAGCCTGTCCCCGCCAACACAAACACACAGCTGTTTCTCACACACATTCTACACATTTGATAAATTCCTATTTTTATCACTTCTATTGAATGAACATTTTCAGCACAGCACAGCCAAAATACGCAAATGCTTGAGAACCAAAGACACACACATGTTTGCTTTTTATGTTTTTTGGGGACATTGTGTTTTTATGGTTTTAATGCTATACAAACTGTTAATGGTTTTTATACTGTACATATCCCCTAAACCTACCCATCACAGAAAACTTTCTGCTAATTTAGATTTTCAAAAAGAAAATTCTCTGATTTATAATCTTGTTTCCTAATAGACCAAAACCATCCACATTTACTGGTATTACCATACTTGAGGGAACATTTAATCCCCATAAGGTAGTAAATACCAGGACCACACACATACACTATCAGCATGTTTAATGCATGTCAGCCATTCTTCTTCTAAACTGATCTTTTACCAGGTCTGTATACCACCACTTGGCTCACTTCCTCTACACTGAAAAGTTGGCCTACAGGTATGTGTTAGGGTAGGATTAGGGTTAGTAGTCAACATTGTTTAAAAAGTTATTGGGTCTGTATTTGTAGACATTTTAAGCGTGTTTGAAACTAAAAAAGAATGGTAGGAGTGACACGCTTTTGGTATCATGGTGTTTTTCTTCCTCTCCCGAGAGTGATGTTCATAACAGTTAAAGAGGGTCAGGACGAGTTTAACCAAGACCTGCTGTAACCTCCCACTGCAGGGACTCAAAGTAATCTCAGAACATTCTCAACCCCTCAGATCTGAAATGTGGAGAAGGGTAGGATGAAGGGTACACACCAGAACACTATTTTCTTCAGACTCCCAGAGGTTCTCATTCCAGGAGCTGACCCTTAACTGATCAAATAAAAGTTCTATTCTTTGCTGATCATTATCTCTTGTGTGCAAGTGTGAGGATGTCCAAAACATGTAAAGTGTCCTAACTGTTAAAGCTTGATCCCAATGTTATGTTTGCTTTATTTTATGGTTGCTAGGGTGTTATGGGTAGTTGCTAGGGCATTGTAGCTGGATGATTATTGGCCCATTGTCAAACAAACCCACAGTGATATTCTGGTCCCCATCTGTGACTCACTTCACTCCCTCAGTGTATGTCTATGTGTAATAGAGGGAACTCCGGTTCCGCCTCCTCCTCGCCAGCAGAGGGATCCTTAACCTGAGTACTGATTCAACCTTCATGACTACAATTCCCATCATGTACCCTTCCCAGAAATAATCATTGCCGTGGATCACCTGTGGACAATTAACCAAACCCCTGTATAACCAGGTCTCTCCAGATCTTCAGTGCGAAGTCTTGTTTTGCATTGCATACATTTCTGAGCGGTTATTCCTGTTTGATTTTCTGTGTTTGATTCGGACAATCTACCGTTTACTGCCTGTTTGCTGCCTGCCTCTTGACCTTGGATTACTTTCTCTCGTTTATGATTGTTTGCCGCCTGTCTCGACCCTTCCCTGGATATTGTTGTTGTTTTTGCCCTGCGTATGTTACTATTGTTTACCTGTAAAATGCCTATAAAATGCTGCAAATGGATCCTCATGCTTCTGATCCATCATTACACTGTGATTTTCAATTTTTTTCTTTCAATTCAGATAATTAAGAAAAGTAATTACTACTAGTCACATTCATATTCACAACAGGAACAGTTACACAAAAGTTTGCAATTGCATTCAAGGAGAAATAGCTGAGATCTGTGATTTTTTCCTATGATTTTGTTCAAATAAGCAACAGTAAAAAAAAGAAGCCTTAAATTGATTCTTACTGTTCAGCAGAAAACACGCATACGTCAGTCTGTGCTGAAAGCAGCAACAGTGCACCAGGAAAAGGTCAAACCACCATGCTGGCTTGTGAGAGTACAACACCAAAGTTGTTTATTTTTACAACAGCCCTAACATGTACCATGCGGGACACCAAGATCTACAGTTGGTGACCTTGAAATCCATGTCATGCTTGGGAATCGCTGTGTCTTTGGTTTTGCAGTCAACTCGCTCAAAGGAACATGGGAATTATGGTCGGAATGCTGTGATGTTTTGAACTTGCTGTAATTTGACCACATTATAAATATTTTGATGTGTTACAGCATTGATTTAATATTAAAAATGTCTGTAGTCATCACAAACAATTTACAATCATAACAGATCAGTATACTGCCAAACATTGGTTAATCAAATAGTTATTTGCAATAGGCAGTAATTGTGATTGGCTGATCAAAGGTGTTAGTTCTCTAAGAGGGGTGAGTCATGTATTTCAATATTAACTCCACACTACTTTATTTAAAATTAACCAACATTTTAAATATCTTAATGATTTAATGGGTTTATAATGGGCCACTATGTTTCCTACACAATGTGTCAATAGGAAAGTTCTCTTTCCACCTCTAATGTCATGATTTGCATTTATAAGGAGTGTAAAGACAACATATTTTAAAAATGTCTCCTAGCTAACCTCAGTAGCCAAGAGAGTGGTGAATCAGTTCTTTTGAACTGTCCATTACAGTAAATCGGTTACTAGGATTATGAACTATGAGGTAATGATTCATTAGTATTATTTTAATTAATATGTTTTTATTTTAAATACAGACCTTCCCTCATTTATTTTAAATACAGACCTTCCCTCATCCCTACACTATGAAAAGTTTTAGTAAAATCTAAATTAATTACTAAACTATTTATTATTTTTTACTACATATTTCTATCATTCTTCATTGTGTTTGATGAGTAAACAAAAAAAACAGTGTTGAAAAATTATTTTATTTTAACTAAATATTTGCTGCAATTTATGGCTTTTTTAATATACTTTGGAGACTAGCTTTTTTCAAATTATGGTTCTTATGAAAAATGAATAAAACCTTTTTTGAAATTTAAAGCCATATCAGAACAAATAGGCCTAAAAATATGAATGTAGTATTTTAGATCCCCCTAGTTTAAAGTCCCCCTTTTAAAACGTTTCTGTATCAACATTACTTTGGCCATCAAACCCCTAATCTGTAGATACTGGCACTAGTAAAAACAAAAGAAAAGAATAAACTACTTTTACAATATACAATACATTTACAATGTGACAAATAACAAGTGAACATGCACATAGTCAATACTCACTACTCAGCACATTGCTAAATACACAAGCTTCAATGACACCAGTAAACACAAGTCCACACCCATGACATAAACACCATTGCGTAAGTCAAATAAGGGAAACAGATTGTTTCACATCCAGAACAGGTTGACCCCACTATGCGAACAGGAGCTACACAAACAAGAATGTGAGACTGGGTACTGAGGCTTAGTGATAATATGTAACTCTTAGTTAATGTATTTTCAACTTATTTTCCATCTGAACCATTTCCAGCAAAAACAAGTGTGTGAAGTTCAACAGCCACATTTCAAAGCTGAACTGGAGGACTCCTGTTCTTTATCACAGATCACTCACCTTTCTGCTTGTGATAGGACAGCTCCTGATTGGTCACTCGTAACCAACGTTTCTTAAAGTTCTTCTTTCCTATTCGTTTTCTGCCCTGGGCACGCTTATGTACTTCTCTGTTAGAAATTATATGCATATGACTAAATGTTAGGTTTCCTGTAAACTCATAATGTGGTAAAAATCACCCAGCATGACTGGAGCTGATGAACTAATCATATTGGGAAATCTGCATTGTTCACTTACCCCTCCTTCAACACAAATGAGTCCTCCACTCCACTGGATTCCTTAGACACATTAGAGGAGATCTCATCTAAAAACTGACACAGATAGATCAATATTATTTGGTTTAATCTTAGGACAGAATATTAGGTGGTTTATTAGATTCACACAAATTCTCTAGAGTTATAAGACGTCTAAACCCTTGTGGCTGTACACGACAGTGTATGTGTATACACACAATAATTTATTTATGTCCCTCAGTTTGTCAAAAATGAAACCATTATAAACCATTCTTCAGAAACGATTACATTACGTCCCTTTCTGGTATCTTTATGTCCCATGAAAGTTAGCTGTTTTAATGGCTTTACATAAATCAGGAGATCTCTGCAAAGGCAAAATGCAATAACTACACATTATATCAAAAGTGACCTAAATCAGGTATCTTAGACTCACACATTTCTTATCTCAACTCAACTATTCTTTTACTCAGACAATACAGAATGTGAATTCATGTGTATATGTACAACCTAATCTATACATAGTTACTGCAGTTTTGCTGTTACACGAACAAATTTGGTAAGCAATCCGAGCAAACTAGCAGCATATTACAGTTTGTATTTTAATTTCTTGCCCCATAGACTTCTATTGTAAGTGCACTAGTATAAACACAAATTTGGTTTCTAAAAAATGAGGTCACAGAAATTATTTCCTTTTGATTAATGTCAACAGATATGCTGTCGAAAACGCCAAAACTGAACATTCCTTTTAACAAAATTAAACAAATGTAAAACTTGAGCTGGTTTGCTAAAAATTCTTACCTTTTTAACTTTTTCTATACAATCGTCTTCTTGGAATAGCTTGAAGAAATCGTACATATACGTTTCTTTAAAGCTAGACTGCAAAAAAAAAACCTGAAGGTCAACCAAAACATCAACATCACTAATATGTAAAAAAAAAAACCAATCTAGTTTGGCCCACAGTAAAGCTCTGCAGGGGAAAACACCAAAATTTTGCTGTGGATTGTATGACTAATAGCTGACATACCAGTTTGTTCTTGGAAAGGCTGCCCCAGCTGCCCAAAGACTGGATGGTTTTAGAGATGAGAGTTAGAGTACGGGAAATTTCAGGGTCCTGAGACAGATTCAAAGAGGTTTTTTTAAAAATATTCATTTAGAATATTTTGAATATTCATACTATTGTGTTTTGCCGTTCTCAGAAAATGACTGTCTCAACATGCATGTTTCCTGGCATTAACAAATGAATCACATGAAAAATACAGGAACTAAATCATGTTTTGTTACACTTGGTTATCTTGTTTTAGGTTTGCTGTAATGTGCTTGAGTTTATGGTACACTCACGGGATGATGAGATCGCAGCTGGAACGTGTGTGGAGAGAGAACGGCCACTGCAAAGAACCTTAGAAATATGAAACTACTGACAGCTGAATACTGCACATGAGGATCAGCTACAAGAGAGAGACAGAGAGAATATTTTAGCCATGCTTGTGTCTCTGGCTCCTCCTAGTGTTTAGTAAACACAGTCTGTCAGAATAGAGCGTCATTTTCACCTTGCAGACTTGCTGAATGCTAAAGCAGAAATGTACATTTTCTGAAGTGGTGCTTGCCCTTGACGAACTCTCTTGTTCGAGTGTTGCTAGAGTGTTTCAGAGTGTCATTGCTAGGGCATTGCTATGCCGTTTGTGGTATGATATTAAATGACAGCGCAGAATTGTTTGCTTGCGTATGCTGTCTTACCTGGAAAGCGTTTAGATGCAAGCTGTCTGAGTGACCTGAAGACATCACACATTAAGGGAGGACAGCTGGAGCTAGACTGTGTGATAGATGTAAAAACCTTCTGCACATAGCCCTGAAGATTCTCCTAAGAACACAAGCACAAATTCATCCACACACTATTTTAGGTGCATTATTGCATGATTTTGTTGGTTTACAAATTAAAGGAGTCTAAATTTATTTCTGTGGAAATCTACAGCATTTCAAAGATGTTGTTAAGTGTTAAAACTGAATGGTAAAGAAACATTCCTTTAAATAGTTATAAGGCATCAAACATTTTGTTACAATACGGCATCTCATACATTAAAATAATAGACATACATGTAATTCTTACAAAAGCAAACTTCTTACCTTATTGACCTCCACGTTATCACCCTCTTTCAATTTAATGGGGTCGATCTCACAGGTTTTATTTGATTCAAAGATCTGATTGAAAAAACAAAGCAATTTAAATGGTGCCGATTGTCTAATCAATATTGATAACTTATCAAGTTAACTATTTAAACAAATCTAAAGTCAAAAATCAGCATGTTTCTTCTACAATGTTCAGTTATAGTCAAAATTAATAAAGAGCTGAAGAAATCTTGCTTTACCTCATTAAGAACAGGTTTAAGAGTGACAGTCAAGTAACTGCGGCCCACAATCTTCATCATGTCGTCTATGCAGCGAGTGGCCAGAGAATTCCCTCTGAATATGGTGTTGGCTTCTCTGCACAGAACAAAATTGGTTAAAAAAATATAAAAAAAGAATGAATTTGAGTTATGAAGAAAGCACTGAACAATGAGCAACAGTTGTATAGTGTCTGCTAAGCTTTGGCTATGGGTATTAGGCATGACAAGCCTTCTTTTAAGATGCCCTCAAAGGAAAAGTTGCTTATAAATAAGATACATTTCTTTCAGTGGTAGAATTAGGGTTTCAAGCAAATTCATAATTCATAGTCATAGTGCTTGATAAGGTGTTTGGGGTAATTGCCAGGGCATTACGAGTGGTTTCTTAAATGCTCAAGTCTCTATAATATTTTCCTATCTACTGTAATTGTGGTCTTAATCCTTCTACAATGTAAGTATATGACATTTTGTTCCTCTGTTCATCTCACAGCATGTCTCTTAATAAATAATAGTGTACAGAGGTTTTGGAAAACACCCTACATATAAAATGCTTTAGCAAACATCAGTAGTTAGCACTGTTTCTAACAACAGAGGTCTATGTATGTCCTTATCTAGAAAAGTAGGCACATGTGCTACTCAACTGTGTATTCTCCAGCTCCAAAGCCCCTACAGCAGTGAGGTAAGGCAGCAGTCTGTTGTGATGAAGCAGCAGTCTGACCACAGGAAGCAGCGCTTCATACCCCACACTGTCCCTGCAAACATCTCCCAAAACATGAGCTGCTGATGCTGAGATTGGCTAGAGACAGGCAAAAACACAAAAGAAAATTTAAGAAACAGGAGAGTACAGGAGATAATGTGTATCTAAAACTACAGAACAATGTGAACATTAAACATAAATGCAAGGCTCAATGCTAACGGTCCTCCAGACAGCAGGGAGGCACTACTGTACCTTTACATCGGGGGATTTAAGCATTAGGTTGCGGAGGGCAGTGTAGCAGGCAGATGGCAGAACATTGTCTTCTGTGTACGTTACATTTAGACGTAAAGAACCCAGATCATCTGGTTTAGACTTTGTACCATTTCCTTTAGGCTGCAGTAAGTACCTATGAAACATAATGCAAATGAAATGTCACATACTTTTCTTGACATACTGTAGTACCATATGACTTAACCAGTGGATAAGCTGATTAATATGGCTGGGCAATGTGAAATGTACACAATATATCAGTTATGGTTTCACTGACAAAACAAAACTGTGAACAGCATCATGATTTGAATTTTTGCCATAGGTGGATACTGTCATCAAACTAGTATCAATATTTTCATGATACTTCACAGTAAAAATTGAGCCACCATTTTTCTGTAAATTCAATTCAATTCAATTGTATTTATATAGCGCTTTTTACAATGCTACATTGCTTCAAAGCAGATTTACATAAAAAAATAATAATAATAAAACACAGAACAAATGTCAGACATGTTAATAGTATTATTGCAAATAATATGTGTGGGATAAGACTAATACTATAGTAGGCCCATAGTATGTTTACGAACAAAGAGCTGACTGAACCGATAAAGCCACAAAATTGTTGAGCAAAATACATGCATTCCAGCTTACATAAGGATGGTATATAATAGGCAACATCATGGGACAGTGCTATAAGGGATTTGCAATAGTACCATGAACTACACAACATGCAAAAGCAGCATACATACATACAAACATAAAATATATACAGTTAAATATTGGACGTTTATAATTTACAAAACCTTAGTCTAAGTTAGACGTCAGCAGTCTCCCAGCAAGCAAGCCAACAGGGCGACAGTGGCAAGGAACCAAAACTCCAATGATATATAGATGGAGAAAAAAACCTTGGGAGAAGCCAGGCTTGACCAGGAGGGCCAGTTCTCCTCTGGCACGTTAAAGCTGCAATTTGTCATTTTAAAATTTAAATCATTTTAAAACTGTTATAATGAATCAGCTGGAAATGAATCAGACTCTGTTTCAAAGATTTGTTTGTGTCATCACTCAGTAATTTTCACTCAGGTTTCCATGTTGCTATTTTATATTTCATATTTTAAACAATACAAATTTATGTTGGGGAATACTGCTGTTTATTACTATAAATTGTAATATTGATACATAAATGGTTACATATTCCTCCTAATTTATTAAAAAAAACTTTTTAACTAGAGTTTTTAGTTGTAGTTCTGTTTTGTGACAGAAACAAAACCATTTCAGAACAAAAACATTAATCAAGACATGATTTAAGACACATTAAATATCAATAAAGGCTGAAAAATACTGAGATACATATTAGCTATATATTACTTAGTTGTTATTCAGAACCCAAATTATTTCCTGTCAGTGTGTTTTGTTTTTTATGTGTGTCTGACACGTACCATTTTAGCCTGTGTCATTTGCATTGCTCACACTACAAAGTACAGAAATTAGTGTGTTAAAATTGTGTTTGCCAGCATCAGTGTGTTTGTGCGTGTGCTGATTTTATGCTCACCCACGCAGTAAACTAACTGCCCTCATTCAAAACATGCAGATCAGTATCAACAAGTTCCTTTTCAGTCTTATACATACATACATACACGAACACATGCACACACATACAATGTTTACACAACACTACTGCCAGGACTGTGATCCCCAGTCTCAGGACACAAGGGAAGCGATCCACCCAAAACACACACACCTACACACCACCACAGTCTCTCAGACCAGGGGCGTTGCTAGGGTCAGAAGGGATAAGGGGCTTAGCCCCAAAAAACAGCCCTACTTCACCCCGCTGCCTCCCACCAACTCATGGATTATTTGCAAGGCAGTTACATTTTTTATAAATATTTAATGGATAACAAACCAATACATATGGTACTCTGCATTTATTGAATTTTGAACACACTGTATGAACAAAACACAGTGTTTTAAGTGCAACATATTCCAAAAGATCAGGGGCTTTTTACAATACATCAGGGGCTTAAGCCCCCAAAGCCCCCCCTCGCAACGCCACTGTCTCAGACCCTTCTTGACAACAACTATTGACAATAAACCTCAACTGCAGCTAAAAACTGTATTAAAAGATGACACAATAAAGTGGCAATCACCTCACTACACTGTTTCTTTACATAAGCGTAGTGTAATTAGATCTCTGTGACAGTAAAGTAATGCTGAAGTATCTTCATTTTAAGCTCTGACGTCAGATAGGCAGTGTTCTCATGTCTGATTGGGCAGATAAGGACAAGGGCGGTGGAGAACTGGGTTTGGCTGTTATCTCCCTTCCTTATCTGTTCACCAATGT
The DNA here is from genome assembly GCA_036877575.1 of Botia almorhae. Taxonomy (NCBI): domain Eukaryota; kingdom Metazoa; phylum Chordata; class Actinopteri; order Cypriniformes; family Botiidae; genus Botia; species Botia almorhae. Next base: position 23,987 of record JAZGTJ010000999.1, read on the forward strand.
ACTTCAGTCAGACTACTGGCTGCAGGCACACACTGAGATCAGCACGCTGCAGCACCATATGGAAGTGTGTGAATGCCCACCTGCATATGACCCACACTTTTGTTATCTGCCTTGCATTGTTTAATGCAAGACATAAAATAAACAATGTAGTTAAAAATAATAACCAGCCTGCCTTTCCCTAAATATTTTTAAATATCAATCAAATATCAATATTTTAAATAATTAAATAATTTCAATTCAAAGTTAAATAATTTAATCTTTTTTATAAAATACTTAAAGAAATAAACTGAACTCATCAACTCTAATGCTGATTTATGATATATGATAATGATATTTAGATATTTATAGATATATATAAAATTTAGGAAAAAACATATTAAAATACAATGTTGCTTAATTGTATATCCAGAAAAATCATCACAAATATATAGTAAATGTTTTATTATCAAGCCCTAATTGTGAGTCTTTGTGTGCATATGTTCTCACCAGGCTCTGTGTACACGGTCGTTTTTCAGGATTTTCACAGATACCCGTGTCTCTCCTAGGAAAACGTCCTGTGCCAAGTTGCCATTATTCCACAGTTCTACCCTGCAGGAGAGTTACAGAGAGAGCATGTATTAGCTAAGTGTACATTTTAATTCATTTTAACTCAACATTGTAACACACACACCTTCAATACACTCACACCCCAGTATGAATCACACACTTCAACATAATGTAAAATTCTGCACTCAGAGCCCAGATGCAGTTGCACTGAAGTGGGTTAGTCATTTTTCTTTTCATTACTGGACGAAGCTCTTGGTAAGAAGCTTTTCTCTCACGTCAAACGTGCCCACAAATAAAAATAACTTTGAGTGGAAAAAAAAAAACCAACAACACACCAAACCCATGCACACACAAACACACACATTAGCGTCGTAATCTAATGTGCTGCCTGATGGTTTCCCCTACACTCACCTGACAGCTTCTACAGAAAGCTATATGGGGCAATTCAAAGTGGCACATATGTGTCAAATCAAATCAGTGCCACATGTGTCAAAAACATATATGACAGAACACACAATCATCCAATCAATTAAACAATCATCTCTCATAACCATAATCATCCACAAATAGCTAATATATGCAGTGCAATTTGCAAAAAACAAAAAAACACAACAAAACAAAAACCAAAACAAATAAAATGTTGTGCATCAAAAAACAAAGCAAAAGGGGACAAGAAAAGAATATAGATCAAGAAGAGAACTCACTTGATCTCTAGTTTCTCTGTTTCCTCCTCTTCCACGTGGAAATTAGATTTTCCCTTGTAACTGCTCGACCTGCTTGAGATCTGTGGAAACTTTTACAATTTTGACTTCATGGATAACAGTACAGATGAATACCTTTGCAGTCAAAAACACAACTCTGATATGAGCAAGGTTATTAAGTCAGATATTTCAGGTATTTCTTTAAAATTAACCTTACAAAATTCGAGTGTATTTTATTATTCCTGAATAAATTAAAGTACGAATAAATATTGAGGCTGTACCTCAAAGTAAAAGGTCTCTTCAAACTGAGGGTCACTGGTTTTCTTCTTTACTTTAGTTTTTCTCTGATCAGACCTGAGAGGAAGACAGACAGAGAGAAACAGAGAGACATACATCAGGATGTTATTATTGAATCAGAGCGGATGTTTGATACTCATTTCGGCCCAGATCAGAGACTCACTTAATTCAGACTCATTCAGTACATGTTCTGTACAAGCACTTTAGAACATCTTGACTATGTATTCAGACATGTGTAAACCCACCTAGCGGGTCCTACAAGTGTTACCGTGGCATACGGGTCACAGTTCTGCCCACTTATCAACGGCAAACCTTGACACGCAATTATCCTGCAACAGACAAACACACATGACTGTGTTACTGATTCTGTTAGTGATAATGAATAATAAAAATAAACATGCTTTGTCCCAGCTATTTTGGTAATATTGCACAATGTAACTGTTCAAACTGCATTTTACTTTTGCAAAGTGACATTTCTGAGTGAAGACTATCTAATAAGAAAATGTATGGCAGGACTTCTTTCCATCTGATATTCCATAGACGAAAAGGTGAGCCTGAGATGAATGTAAGCTGGCAGTAAAGCATGGATGATAACTCCCCTCCTAAAACACCACCAGCTTCCACTTTTGCTCTCTACTTTTGGTCTGAAAATAAACTCTCAACAATGTGTAATTTTGTCAGATCTATCATTATATGCTGTTATTCTCATAACCTTTATTACATGAAATGGACAATGCACTTGGAAAATGATGAGCGAGCCACACAGACATTTTGCTGACACCTTTAGGTGCTTTATTTTAAATTGAGTCACTATGTACTGCTACTGCACTGAATTCACCCAACTGGATATTTAATAAATCATCTCCTCTGTGTTGCACAAAAGAAAGATACAAGTTTAAATGAAATGAGAATGAGTAAACAATGACAGAAATTTAGATTTTAGATATTTTCATAAAACTGCATTACCACAGAAGTCCAAAACCTGTCGAAACAGCTACTTGGCTATTGATTGACATTTATATCAAAACTGAGGAAAACAATTCCTTTGGAATAATGTGCACTTATGAATCTTGCACTTTTAGACCAGAAACATATATTAAGAAGTCAATAGGGTAAATTGTTTTTCCATGGTTCTCTGAGATTCATCCATGTCATATACTGAAATATGAATTATTGAGGAGCATATGAAAAAAGAAAAAGCATTAATGAAAGTATCATAGGGGAGAAAGCAGAAGCTTTGTTATCCAAGGCAGGAAGTAATTCACACTTGTGGTTGTCATGGCAACCGTTGAACTGTTGCCAACTGTTGCCAATAAAGTGACGAGGTGTAAAAGAGCAACAGAGAGAGAGAAAATAAAAAAAGCAGTGTGACTGCAAAACAAAACCACAGGAACAGTGCAAAGCAGACTTCCTGTCGTCACAACATCACTTCCTCTTTCATCAATCTGCTCTGTGGGAGAGTGTGAATGAACGGCGATAGGCAGCACTAAACATGCGCGTCAACAACTCTATGTTGAATTAAACAATTTTCACACCTTACAAGAACACATATACACACCCTGTAGATATGTGAAAGTGAATATCACAGGTTTAATTCCTCTTATAACAACATATACACCTCTGAAGCAGTGATCGTCAACACAACATCCGCATGCAAGTTGTTGCAGACCGCACACAGTATGTAAGTTACATGTCAACATTTGACTAATGGAATCAAAATTGATCAAATTTACTTTCTTGATGTGCATACTTTTATATACATATTACCAAATTAATGATACGCTCACATAAAACAATAATAAAATAACCATTAAAGTAATAATGATTAAAAGGTGTCAGTAGTATATTACACAATGCAATATATACTATAAGGTAAAATGCCGTAAAATAGAAACAAATTAACTTGTAGCAAAATATATATAGATATTCATACTCTTTTATTCAAACAGTGAATGAAACAGCAAGCATTGAAAGCAGTAAATGGTTTATAAGGGTGTACAGTTTAAATATCAATTTGCCTGTATCTAAAATGCCTAAAAAGAGTTAATTCATTAGCATTTTCATGTATCTTAATGGCAGCTGCTTGGCTAGTACCCAGCCTGGGTGCCGCCCTCAAGTTCCAGGGCCCTATATTTAAACAAATCACCATTTCTGAGTCAAAAATATAATGTGACACTAAATACATCTATTTCCCCCAAAATAAACATCTTTTGATTGGCTGTCAATAGAAAATCATGTTTTGTTTTCAGCCAGATGTAGTTATGACATTTAACAGCAGGGCTGACTGCTGACCCTTATTTTCCAGCCACTGTCATTCAGGTCTAGCACAATTATGAAATGGATTGTCCACTTTTTACAATTCAGTTGATTCCAGATAAAATAAAGTCCAAATTCTACCAAAGTCCTATTAATCTTTGCAATGCCTCCATGCAGCTGTTTCAGTCATACAAGACCAAGTCCTACCTGGATCTTCCTGAATAAAGGAAGACAGATATCTTTAAAATAGCTGTCTAAGGTCACAATAAAACAATATTTCCCACCAACTATTAAACCTGACATAATTTACTATAAACTATGTTTTTTTAAGTTTCCCAGGTTGCTTTATCTACTGCGCATGCACAAAGACTGCCAACTACCTCGCAGCACTCTGTACCGAGCCCTTCCCCCAAATAATCATTACTGTTAAGCGATTGATGATTGGCTCTTTCTACCAGAAGGCGGTGTTTCATTCGCTACAGCAGACATATTGAGCATTGCACTTTCCCCATTCATAGTATTAGAACTGCAGCATCTTGTTAATTTTATAATCTCTTATAATGGTTAGACAGCTTGTTGAAGATCCTCTTTCACTAAGAAGTATGTTGCATTACAGAAATAAAAACAGCATGACCACACTGTATGTTGACTTTAAAAACACTGAAATGGGGACACAAACACACACACATGGTTTTGACAGACAGACGTTACTTACTGAACCACTAGGTGCTGGCAAGCAGATCCTGTCTCTGTGATGACTTCATTCAGCTTCATTTCCAAATGAACCTTCCCCTGTCAGAACAGAGAAACACTTATCCCATTACACTTCATTCAGCATATTATCTGCTGAATAACACAAGCAAACAGTCATGGGCACTCAGTGCTGTTTAAATTGCCTGTCACATTGTCTTTGGTTTGCGGGACATTGCTTCTTTGTCTGGGTGCACTGACCTCCTTCATTCACAGTAGTTGGAAAACAATTCTTGACAATAGAAATACTTGACAATGTGATAACATGATCATTAATTTGTAAGTTAATACACTGACCCTCCAAAATGTATTTTGGCCCCTAAGCCACAAGCACAAACGTGAATATCAGGGCATTAGATATTGGACTGCCTAAGGGAACATATGGGATTAATTAAACATGCTTAACATTGGTAATGTTTTAAAATGCTGCCAACACATATTAATTTGGCACAATGTTTAATATATTTGTTGTGTAAAGTTGTTAATAATTAATTTATTGACAGCCCTAACTAGATAAAACATTTACGAACCGTTTCTCAAAATGACCTATTTTCTCAGCTATTTCTGCGATGATGTAGTGTTTAGAGTTTAGTGGATGTATGAAGTCATTTTCCCTCAGGTTCACGCAGGTGTTCTAGAACAGTGACCACAGGTTCAATACATTCACTTTGGACATGTTCCACTAATGTTTGACAATCACAAAGTTGCCAAACACTTTTTACTTTATTTTAAAGGGTATATCTGTAGCTTCACTTAAAGATTAACAAATTTCTTATTGTAAAATGTTAAAAAGCACACTATAAAGTTTGCATATAAAGCAGTAAAATACACTAAATAGCACACTTTAAAGTAAAATCCACATTTTTAATTTTGTTATCTGTTACGCAATGATATGCTATCTTAAGTGACTACTACATTTTGGGGCCACTGTATATGAACTTTAGATGACAGGATAATCTATCCCATAAATCATCTGATTTAGAAGTCATCAAAATAATTATTTTTTAAGGATACAAAACATGATTAATAAGTATTCTGAGGGCTGGAGCAGCGCACATAGAAAGATTAGAAAAAAGTATTTGGATTTATCAGACATGTTTATGACCTGACATGATATATGTTGAAATAATCTATTACAGTAAGTCTGTCAAACACAGTAAAGCTGATAATGTCAGAATGAAAAAGAGATGAGAAGCAAAAGAGAAAGACAAAATAAAAAAGCCCACATACTCCTACGCAATATTTTGTGCAAGTTCCTTTCAAAAATGATACTGAGTGCAGACAAAAAAAAGCAATGCTAACACAAAAGGCTCAAGCTGGTACACTGGTAACTATATATTTGAAAAAAATTACATATAAAAAATATAAAGTAAGATAAAGTGCTGACCCTCAAAGTCGTGTAAAATCAGCTCACTTAATCTAATGGTATAATCATGTAACCCTGCAGAGGACGACTATTTGCAAGGTAGATCTGCGAGTATGTATTTAATTGTACTGGAAGTCATTTTTACATAGATACAAAAAAAATTGATTTGATAAACCAGTTGTTTATGCTTCAAGTTTTTGGTGTCTGGAAATGTCTTGAAGGCAGAGGTGAAGAAAGGCCCACCTTTTTCTTATCCTCAGGGTTAAAGACACACAGTCCAGTGTATCATAATTGAGTGCCAATATCATTAATACTGCCACATGTAAAGTACACTAGGGCTGTGCGACATAGCTACAAAAAATAATAATTTAATGTTTTCTAGCGCTTGACAATGTTTTATATACATTTACCAAAAAGTAATAAATAAAAATGCTACTTTCTGTGCTTTTGAAGAGCATTTTTTAGTAACTATAATTTATCAATATATTGCCAAGCCCTTGGTAAAACTAGATTATAAATACATAAACAACACTTATGTAAAACATTGGTTATCAGGTTTGCTTGTCCTGTGTTTACTGGCTTTTTGAAATTTTCTTTTTGTTCTTTTGTAAACAGACTTCTTTTACGAGAGCAAATTCCTTTACATAAACACTTTTTGTTCCTGATACAGTAAACCTACATCTTTACAACCCCCATTGTCCATGCTTCTGCTAAACGGTGAATCATACTTGTGTACAAAACAGATCTGTGCATACACTATACACAAAAACAGGATGTGGAGTAGGGCTTGTGTCTCCTTTGAAGTTATTGGACCACATATGAGTGCTGACTAATCATATATTGATCTCATTGGGTGCAGCAAGGCGATGAGTAATCATAAACTCACCCGATTGGCTCAAAACACAGCAGAGGACTAACCACCCTAGGGAAGTAAAGCTGTGCATTTGTATTTTGCTCCATTGGGTGTGCTTGTGTGAGGAATGATAGCTCACGTCTAGTCCAGAAGTCAAATAAAGTCATTTACTCACCTGAACTTCAGAATGTGGGTCCACAGGCTGTAAATGAAACCAGTTCTCTTTTCCACTGTACTTATACAGATCGTCCTTCCTGATGGCTACCTTCCCTACAAACACACACATGCTTTAGTTGACATGTACACCATGTATTAGTCATAAGGCATGTGTTAATGAGAAAACAAGGACGAGACACTGACCTACAGGTAGATCCCTTTGAAACATGCTCTTGGCATACACCGAGAAGGACAGGCATTGGAATGGTCGGGGAATTTCGAAGTAGAAGTCCTCTCCATAGAATGGACTGAAGCAAAGAAATAAAGGCTTTAACGTCACAGTGACTCGAAAGATCAGCAAAAGGCATCCAATAAATAAATAAATAAATAATATCTCAGTAATATCTCATTTGATTCTCCTAGACAGCAATGAATAGATTGAGACCACTGCTCAATTCCTATGCTTCTCCTAAGAAAAAGATCCCAATAAACAATAAAAGAAGTCCAGCAAAAAGTCAGAGATTTCAACATGTACTCAATCATATCCATTTTTATTTTTTGCTATTAAAAATAATTTTATGGTTCTGCCTTCTAAACTTATGTGGGAAAAATGTCTCATCTTTGTTTACTATTTTTAAGAAAATTGTACTGTCTTGTGCTGTCTGCATGTTTTCACTTGTGCACTTTATGTATAAATTATGTGGTCCTTGTAGTTCTGTGATGTTCAGTGTTTGTTTAATGTAGCACCTTGGTCCTGGAGAAACTTTGTTTGGTTTCACTATTTACTTGTATATGGTTAAAATGACAAACTCCACTTGAATTACTTGATGTGTAAAGGATCCAACTAAAATATTGGCTACTAATTACACTTAATGGGGGTTCAAATGAGTCAGACTTTTGGCTCGCTGTATGCAGCAGATGTGTTAAGAGAATTAGCCAGCTGCCTTCCCAGGGGCCATGTGTACAGGTGGCGTTTGGTAAAGGCAATTCAGAACAGAGGGATCAAACCAGCAAATTTTGAGCCCAACAGAGTTAAGTGCTAAATCAAAAATGTTTAAGCTTTAATTAATAAAACAACAGATATCCTGTTTGCAAAATGAAGTAGGTTGTTCCGACATTACATTTTTTACCATAAAAGGGTTCTATTGTCTAAACCTTGATAGAAGATAAATTAAGACAAATAGTAACACTGGTTTTGCAGATAATTTTCATTTATCATTACTGTGTTTTACACACCTGTCTCTATAAACATTTGCTAAACAGATATTTCACCATGCATTAATTTATTTTATTTGCTTGTTTGTACATCTTCTAGAGTGCCAACATGTGACATTATACACCTGCCCTGTGTAAAGGGCAGGTGTACAATCCTATCAAGGATTGTGGATTCCCACATGAGTTTCCAGGTTCTGCTTTTCTATAAATAGGAAACTGGAAATTCCGACTACATTTTTATTTTCCTTTTTTAATGCAGTTGGCAGATGCATTTTTTCAAAGTGATGTTCAAAGAGAACAACTGGAAACTGATCCCATGATCATCCTCTACTAGATACAGGAAAAGCCTCAACTACACCTGTGATTTCTTTGCCAGGACGCCTAGGTGAACTTAAAGTCCACTGACTAAAAACATCCAAAATCACCTAGACACAGTTGCTGGAAGTTAATTCTGATGCGACCTGGTTCAATATGCCCCTTGGTTCAAAGTAATTTAGTATAACTTGAATACATTTGGCCCACTGTAACAGTGAATTTCAAAAAAAAGGTTCTGTTAATAAATTTGTTTATTAGTAAATTAAATTGTATATCAGGTTACTGAGTGACAACAGCATCCAAAAAACTGCAGATGTTTAAAAACCATAAAGTTTTAACATGCGACATATTACTTTTAGCTGTGCGACTGCAATAGTCAAATACCTCAGCAAACACTTGAGAGGAGAATGCTCATCCACCCACACACTCCAGCTCCACACACACTTATAGCCCCCACACTCCACATACATTCAACCACAAACACAGATCCTCCGGAGCTACAGGTAAACTTATAAAACAGAGCTATGTAACACACACACAAATGGCCTCAAATTGCTACAAAGTCTGTGTTTAATAATCAGTCAGATTACTAAAGAAAAATGAAGAAAAATTCTGGAAAACCTATATGCTCTGAGAGAGGCTGATCGTGAGCGAGTGTGTGAATGAAAGAACACGACAGACAGCAAATTTGAGAGAGAAAAGTGAGGAATGCGTAGGTGGATATGCTTCCTTAGACACAAGCCAACAGAGCCCTTTGAACAGAGAGGAAAAACAGTTGTGAAACACTAAGAGATAAAAAGCCTTTAGAAAGACAGAAAAAGATAAAGCAAACATGGATCACGGAAGGAATCGAAGGGGGAACTCACAGTTTTATGGCAATATGGTATAAATACTATAGGTATACATATGACACAGAATATAGGTGAGTGGACCTATTCCCCTCCAGCTGAGTCCAGGGCCATGGTCCCCCATAAATGTACACATTTTGTACATTTTAAATGTACATTTTACAAGTTAAATGCATCAATCTGGTGCATTCTGAAAGTAAAATAGGCTAAGTTACTAGATCTATAAAACATTTTGTGCTCTTATAAACAACATTGTGCTCTAATAATTTAATAATTGGTTGAATTCTAATGAAAGCTATAGAAGTTATTCAGTCAAGAGTGAGTGATTCTGTATTTTTTTGTTGTTGTTTGATTTATATTAACGACAGCAGAAGGACGACAGCTTTCACTTTAACGACAGCTGTCACTTTAAGGCTTATTGCATGTTTCCAGTACTGTATATTGAAAAGCATCTGATTTCTTACCCAACTGTTTACATTCACAAGACACAAACTCCATTTACGTACAAACTCACCAAAATGGGTATTTTTACATACACATAACTTTATGTGTATTTGTCCATTAAGTACATTAAGCCACTGACAAAAGTTTGTGCCCAAGGGTCTGTCAAGCCTGGTTTATACTTGACACATCCGCAAAAATGAAAATTATTATACAACGCAATTATACTTAAAATGCCGCAGTTGACTCGAATGCCATGAAAGAAAACGTTGTTCATTTAGATGTTTATGCAAATGAAAATGTAAAAAAATTAATGTCCTCAAACACAATTTTATACGTCCACTATCGTGCGGAACCATTAAACTAGTCAAATCCATAAAGTAAATTCCAGTATATAGTGGAAGGTCTGAGCATTATAAGTGTTTAAAAAGTTACACATTCCTTCCATAAGCCCTCCATAAGTACTGGGACAGAACTGGAAATATTGCTCTGTTTGCTGTGGAGTCAAGAAATCTTTTATGATTAAAAGATAAATGTGAGACAAATGTACAGAATGTCAATTCTTTTTACATTGTTTACTGCTGTTTTGTTTAAGTCAGCTCACTCGTCTTCATCCTGGCTTATGTGTGTTCTCACCGAATGCAAGACTGCAATGAATAGAACTGATACTACACATTTCCTGCTTTTAAAATGTGAAAAAATAATGCAACAGGACACAGCTGATCATTTACAGACACAATTATGAGCCAATTGTCCCAATTTTAAACTCACATTTGTTACGGTGGAGGCTCCAGCCTCTTCTCCAATGCACCACCAGTGGGAGCCATTACCAGAATTATAACCAGATCTGCAGACCTACACTTTCCATTATGCAACTCACCAACCGCTGATCACTTCCGGCTCTACACCTGATCCTCATTATCTCCACCATATAAACCGGACTCAAGCTTCTTTGCTGCCTGTCCCGATCTAGTTTGTAATATTGCCTCTGATTGTTTCCTGTCTGTCTATTGCTTACGCCCTCTGTTTGTCTTTGATATTGCTGATTACCGTGTATGACATTCTGCCTTTTTCACTATTCTATTAAAGAACATTGCAAATGGATCCAAACGTCTCCCATCATTACAATATTAGAGAGATGAAACTTTGCTGATCTTTTTTTTTAATTAGTAAAACATTTATTTGTTGAAACAGCCAAATAACAAAATGTTACTTTCCTATATTTGCCCCATATTCATCTTCATCATCATCTGTCACTAATGTCACCAAACGAAAGTACAAAAATAATTTAATATAAAAAAATAAAAAAATAATGATTTTTATTAAACAGGTTTTCCTGAGATCCCCCCCCCTTTCCACTGACAAACTCAGACTATTTGGTTGAGCCAACGTTACTGTGTTGGGCTGATCCAAATGCTAAAACAAAAAGAAAATTCATAAAACAAATCTTGTGGCATATTGAGGATAGGTCTGCTAATACTTTCCTAAGTTATTGGACCTCTTCATTAATGGATAAAAGTGGTGAAAATACTTCATTTTAGAATGCGTTATGGGCAACAGGGAAAAATGTAGGCCATATACATTTGACATGTACATTTCTGTAATGCAGCTTAAAAACCACATATATGAGAATTGTAGTACTAAGATAAATATCATCAGCATCAGCAAACGGTTTTGCATGTCAACTGATGTTTGTGTGCTTACATAAACCATTTGAGTGCACTTTTATCGTCTCACCTGACGCTCTTTTCATAGACTTTAGTGCGGTACACTTCCTCCTGATCCAGACTAATGGTACAGAATGTGCAGAGGTCTCGGAGGCGGTTCGGCCCTGAGCTGGGACCCAGATTCTTTGCTTCACCTGCAGAGAGAGGACAAAGTGTAAGAGCACACACACACACACACACACTGATGATAGTTCACTTGTCATTCAGCAACTGACAAGTCCATCTGTGAGGTATTGTATCTAACCATTGTGTGCACGTTTGTATTTTGCACTAAAAATAAAAATGAATATTGATTTAGACTATTTCAGTCATTGGTCTTAAGTGTATTTCTGAATAAAAATAAATCCAAATGGATTTATGGTATTTTTTTTCTTTTACATCTGTTGTTTAGGTTCCCTGTATCTTGTATCTTGTATATTTTAATGTTAAAGCTAAACTACTCACTATCCCTAACTGCACCACTAAATTTTACCACCTCACAAACCAGGTGACATTATTAAATATAAAGCCAAATATTGGTGGAAAGTGTAATGTGTATATATATATATATACACATATATAAAACATAAATATATGTACTATATTTGTGAGAAGTACAGCTGAATATGTACCTGCACACTTATTGCTCAGACTATCACTCAGTTAATTTGTTGCTGAACATTACAAACAATTGGAATAGAGTTTTTTTTGTCAGTTGTGGGGTTGACAATGTGCGGCCACTAACACACTGTCATGCACGCGATCACACACACACACTTGCAGGAGTGCCATGGTGGTGCAGAGGCTTGAGGAGGATGTGGCTGTTGTACATGGAGCTCATCTAAGATGTGGTTACAGACAAGAAGCATAACTTCCTCCCAGCATGCACTGGGGCTTCCAGGAGAGCGCTGATTCAAAAGATCAAATTCAAACACACACAGATAAACAACCACACATTAATGTGTCATGGGACAGATGCAGGCATGATTCTGACCACATCATACCTCATCATGATGACACCGCTAAAGAACATGCAAGAACAATTCATAAATAAGAAAAAGGCTTTTTGTGACCATTACAAGTATTTGCATTTGTATAGCTACTAACATTGACCCAATGGATAGCCAAATGGTGAGTTTGTTGGTTAATAGTTTACCCCTAATCTAGCCAAACACAAAATAACTTAACTTTGTTTAGTCCTAGTACAAAACTCCCTTAGACCATCATGTAGTAAACAGTAGACAAGAAGAGCCCGGGTGTTATGACAGGGCTCCTCTCTAATTGTCAGAGTGGAGATCACCACAATTGTGTTTTTTCAGAATTTTTGCAGTCCGTCAATATTTATTATTATTTTAATAATTTACCCATCCCCTTAAACAATTCTCATTATCATAATGCATAAAAATTAGATTCTAATTGCTAAAGCGCAAAAAATCAATAATAATGGTTTGAAGAATAAATGTAAAGAATTTATATATATTTTGATAGAATTTGATCTATACAAGTAGTTTTCATACAAGTAGTATGAAAATTTAATTGTGAATGATTTTCATTACATTACAGTACTGACAATTAGTACTGTAATGAGACTTTGGGGGGCCTTCTGGTGGTTATTTGGGTGTTAAAAACAGTTAAAACAGTTAAAAAAAACTAATGGTTTTAAAAAGTTTTTAAGGCATTTAATTTAGATTTAACCAATTATGTTTTTAATGATCAAATATCTGCCCTTAAATTCTTCCTACAAGATTTCATTTATTCTAGTTAAGGAGCTAGAATGGGCTTTCTAAATGCACACAGAAATCTGTCTCCTTCTGTTTCCGGCACACACACGCACACACACTGCTTCCCCTGAACCATTCAGAAAACAACAACAAATGCAACACTGAGCAACTCATAATGATGCTCACAGTCAACAGATAAAACTCGGTGGAAACTCAACTCCCAACTGCACATTGCCACAGGGAGCCTGTGATAGCAGGCAATGCCCTACAGTTAACCCTCTGTTCACACACATACACACACACAGGTGTGATCGAGAGAAGCAAGTGTGTGTAGTACTGCATGCTTAACAACGGAAGTGAATGCAAACCACAACTGTGAAGCCTGAACAAACAAGCTCCGTAGGGCTTTTGAAATACTCACACATACACACACACATACATAAACTTTGGCGTTCAATACATGGAAACTCAAACGCATACATATGCATTCAAATTCTCACACATAAAATGACCAAAAAAAAAGTGGAAAAGTGGAACGAGCATCACTCAGAGTTTACGTCTGCCAATTATGTTCTAACCATCCTATGGTCCTTGTGTGGTTCTTTATTAAATATTTTGGCTAATTTGATAATCCTTTGAGTGTTGTACTTCCATTTCTGTTTACCACATTTAAATATTATAATATTAAGTGATTCCACAGAAGACTGCACTTTTCTTCCCAAAACCAGCCAAAAAAATAAAGTTTAAAAAGGGTTTAGTGAAGTTTTACTATTGTTTTTATTACATAAGGTTTAGTTTTGAAGTATTTTAAAACATACAAACAAATAAATAAATGGCCAAACCTTAAAGCATACTAACATGTCTACAGGGAACCTAAACAACAGATGTAAAAGAAAAAAAATACCATAAATCCATTTGGATTTATTTTTATTCAGAAATACACTTAAGACCAATGACTGAAATAGTCTAAATCAATATTCATTTTTATTTTTAGTGCAAAATACAAACGTGCACACAATGGTTAGTTAATATCACATCACTATTGAAGAGTGTTGCATCACTTTATCTGGCTGGGCTGGTAGAGATGGTAAACATAGAGGCTGTTAAACACAGCAGCAGGTTTAGTGTTGGCTGTTTAGGCACAGCCTACTGTTAGGGGTGTGTGAGGTGACATCCTCAATCTGCTTTGGCTTTTAAAGGACTATTAATGTATAATCCCAGTGCCACAGACTGAAAACTAAAGCGACTCCTGAGCTGCCGATTAAGTTCTCCTGCCCTAAATTGCATACAATCAGCCCCAGATACCAGCTGTAAACATTGAGGTTGTTGGCTAGTTGAATTTAGCCAAACTTACGACAATATTTTTACGACTAATTAAATATATATAATATATAATAAAAAAAACTGAACTCTTTGAAAACATTAATAAATAGGCTGAACAGTTATAACTTGCTACCCACTCCAAAGATAAGACAATTTGGGACAATTTTGCATTTTTAATCCACATTCATTGAAAAATAAAACTGTTCAGTCCAATAAAGTAGTTATTGAAGGAGTTATTTAAAAAAACATGGTGGGATTTCACTTCTGGTTTGTTTAGGACACCAGGAAATTAAAGGTGAAGTGCATTGTGGGATACAGTATTATAAGCAGTATGGTCCAAGCATACAGTGCCTTGCAAAAGTATTCATACCCCTTGAACTTTTCCACATTTTGTCACCTTACAACCACAGAGAGACCAAAGAGATTTTATGTAATAGACCAACACAAAGTAGCACATAATTGTGAAGTGGAACGAAAATGATACATGGTTTTCAAAATTTTAAGCAAATAAAACTCTGAAAAGTGTGATGTGCTTTTGTATTCAGCCCCCTGCTTCAATACTTTGTAGAGCCACCTTTTGCTGCAATTACAGCTGCAAGGCTTTTGGGGTATGTCTCTACCAGCTTTGCACATCTAAAGACTGAAATTTTTGCCCATTCTTCTTTGCAAAATAGCTCAAACTCAGGTCAACTCAAGTCTTGCCACAGATGCTCAATTGGATTTAGGTCTGGACTTTGACTGGGCCATTCTAACACATGAATATTCTTTGATCCAAACCATTCCATTGTACACAACTTATAGTTATCCTGTGGACAGATTGTTCCACCTGAGCTGTGGATTTCTGCAGCTCCTCCAGAGTGACCATGGGCCTCTTGGCTGCTCCTCTGACCAGTGCGCTCCTTGCTCGGTCTGTCAGTTTAGGTGGACGGCCATGTCTTGGTAGGTTTGCAGTTGTGCATTTGTATTTGCTTAAAATTTTGAAAACCGTATATCATTTTCGTTCCACTTCACAATTATGTGCTTCATTGTGTTGGTCCATCACATAAAACCTCAATAAAATACATTTAAGTTTGTGGTTGTAAGGTGACAAAATGTGAAAAAGTTCAAGGGGTATGAATACTTTTGCAAGGCACTGTATTTGGCACATTTTGGCCACTGTAACAGGTCATGCTACTGTAAACATAGCAACACAGCTCTAATCATGAGGCATGTGAAAATCATACTTCTGCTGTCATGCGTGTGCATAGTTTGCTCCAAACTACTTGTAAAATGTTACAGTGGAAGAAGTATGAAGGGACAAGAGCAGGATGAGCTGGAAGAGTGAATAAAGCAAGCGGTCAAAAGGTTGTAAGTCAATGAGTGACAGCCACGTGTTTGTAAAAATCAACCTCAGCTTGTTTGCTAACTTTAAGACAAGGTAACATGACATACCCAGGAAAACAAAAAGTAGTACAGTGGTTTAAATGTAAGTCTCTCAGGATCGTTCTCAATTACTACAATGTGACATGGAAATTGGTCAATGGTCAGTGTAAAGTCATAAGAGTGTGTCGTAAGATCATTAAGTTCCTCTTTGCTAGCTGCTCTTAACATACTATTAAATGCCTTATGCTTCCATCACAACATCAAAACATTTCCTCCTGCTGTTTGTATATGTGCACAGGCACGCACACCTGCGCCTGTGCTGGTGACCACATGTAAATGTGGCCGTTTGTGCACAAAAAAGGAAAAAAAAAACAAGATAACATCAGATATAATAAGTGACAGACAAAGCCTTCAAACCTTTGTCTGGGTGCCAATTAGTCAACTACATGTTCCTGTGAAAAGATACTCCACACAGCAGATATTGCAGTTCTTGTTGTTGATAATGCACTTATGTTTTTATAAAACTAGATTTTACATTTTTTTAAGATAATGTGAGTGGTGCTTGCCAAGACGTTACAGTGGTTGCCATGGTGTTGCTAAGCAGCTGTTAAGACGATCTGACTGTTTTTAGCCTGTTGCCAGTGTGATCTAGGTGGTTGCCAGGTGACAGTTTACTGGGCCAAGTCACAAATGAATAAACCTAACCTCTTAATAAATGAACACCTTACACAAAAAAACAATAGTAATAACGATGCTTGACATAACTAGCACTGCCAATTATGAACAAGTGCATGCACTTTCTTTAAGATTTTTACAACAACCAAGTCATGTATAACTAAATCAAGTATAAATAAAAATCATTACATGAAAATTTTATTATAGATCTAGGACTACAAAGCTTGTTTTTTTCTACATTTGTCATAATAGCATATTAGCATACTATAAAACATGATTTAACTTCATCTAAATTAATACCTATTTTTACTTATTTTTAGCTGAGGAAAATTAAGTGACCCTAGCTGATAAATATTAATTTATTTTAGCATTAAATTAGTAACATGAATGCATGCAGAGAATATTTTATTTTTGTTTGTTGTGGCTGTAACCCTATTGGTGTATATGCTTTGTGTTGACATATGTACTGTTTAGGCCTCTTACGTGGACAAAGCCATCACTATAGTGTGACGCACTTCACACGCTAGCCACTGCGGCTCAACTCTGTACTGCTCAGTCATAAGTCATTCCGAAACTGGTGAGCTTTTGTGAATGAAAAAAATATTGACTTGCATTCATTCACCATGGGCAGTAGCCATTATCAGAAACTTAACAGACCTTGTCAAACACTTACATACCACACTTCAAATAACTTCCTGTGTCTTTCCATTTATTAAAGTGTTTTCAAAAATAGGTCATGCTAGAACCCATCAAGGGCACATACTTAGCACACTGAGTTAATATAGATCTTCCTGACTGAACTATATGACTCAGAGGTTGATCAATTGCTCTGTGTCACATAAGTTTAAGAGTTTCACATATGCTGGACAATTTGATTTGATAGCACACGATCATTGTTATGAGGCATGTTTCTGTTCACAATTTGTTTACATTCAGTCTGTACCTCCCACATTTCTCCTTGCCCAAAACCTCTAAATCAGGGTGGCAAATGCAGAGTAGGAAATGCTTCTGTGACTTTAGTATGTACAATCAAAAAAACAGCGTTTTGAAAAACGCAGACAATTTTTATTAATTATTTACTAATATTTTTTTTAACCTAAATTATTTTCTTAATCATCAAATAAATACATGTTAAGTTTCAACAAACAGAACAACTTTTAATTAAAATAAGGTAAACAATATTTGGTTTTCTCCAAAAACATTATCAACAAAAATAATCTATAGTAGAACTTTTAAGTAATTTCCCAATTCTTCCTAATAGTCATCAGTATTTTTTTAATTGCACTAAACATTACATAGTTTATATGATCTCATCATGTCTGATCATATACAACAAACTATTATAAAAATTTGCGCATATACTTTAATAAAAGTTGCCACTCCAAATTACATTCAGGTCACACACACTTTTTCCACTAATATTACTCCTAGTATCATCGCTTTACTCAACACTATCAGATTGACTTGAAGTTGGGAAGTTTAAGCCAGCCACATGCTCTAAAAGGCCCAACTGACTTCCAAAAAACTTACTGGGGAGTAAAATGCCCCAACATCCCCAGTGTAAATAGCTGTTTCAGTACAGTGACAAAACCCAGGTTATTGAGCAATTACTATAATCATAAAAACCCTACCCTCATCCAGGTGGCAAGATAAAAGGAATGTCTTTCACATAATAATATGCATTCTGTCTCATGCACACATGGACAGTTAAAAAAAATTATCATTAAAACCTGTAAGTGGAATGTGGACACAGATCGATTAAAATGTTTATGTATTAAAGTGCAAACTCTTAAAAATGTTTAACTGACATTTGTTAAGATTCACACAAATGTCCTGTTTTCAAATTCATAAGTGTGACGCAAAAAGATGCACAGCGATATATAAGTAAATATCTTTTTGTATTTGGTAAAAGATGTAAAAATGAGGTGTTATACAACTTCACAGGAATTAAGCAATATCTTTGATATAATGATTCCAGTGAGCTTGACACAACATTTTTGATTTATAATGAAGTTACTTGCAACACAGAAGGTTTCAGTTCATTATTTTTTGGGGTGGGTGAGGGGTGGGAGATGATTAAACTCCAAACTCATAGAACTCCGTGTCACATAACATGACATTTACATAGTTCTTGAATATATATAAAAGGTATAGTATTACTAAAAAAAGTATAGTATTACTTTGGTGTCAGGTGAAAAACCAACAGTAGTATAATTATACTATTTGGTAAACTTTGTAAAGTGGATATTATATCTAAAATACTATTACTGTCTTGTTCATATATATATGAATATATATAAATATAATTATGTACAACATACCCCTCCAAAAATATGACAATTACTACAGTTATTGTAGTATTGTACTGTAGTACAGTATTGTACAACACTGACACAATACAGTGTACGGCACAATACATTAATATTTACGGCATAGAGATATTTTTTTTACTTTTTTAATGACAGTGTTTCCTAATATCAAGTTTGTTTACAGTTTCATTATAGTAACCATCGCTATTAAATTTTGTGCAAAGTACAATAGTAGTTTTCTGTCAAACCTCTAGATTTAACAAGTCATTAAGAATTAAAATTAAAACTATGTTATTATGTAAATATAATCCAACTTAATAGACTTAATACACCATTAATATACAATAACACACTCCTAAAGATCGATTTTAAGGAAATTATTTTAAAAAAATTCTAATTATTATTTTTCGTAGTGTTCGCGTATTTAAAGCGATTCAACTTCCGTCCAGCCCAGAACTGGTCAAATTTCAGCGCGGATCCATTCTGTTTTACACCCTCAGTCCGGGTAAGAATGAATCAACTCCAGTTACACGAAGATGGGTTCTTTAAGACGGGTAAATAAAAAACAACACACATGTGCCAACTCAATATAAGTAAATAAATAAGGCGGTTATGAGGGGGAATCAGTCTACTGAACACATTAGCACCACGGCTAACTCATACATCATGCGCAAAGGCTGAAGACTGATCTGTCACCGCTGATTTCAACATGTCTGAACCTTAAACGTTTTTTATTCTGAGAACCGCTCATGTTAACTGGGACGGGAATGTGCGCAAAAGGTGGAAAACATCCCCATCCACCAGCGCTATGTGTGTGTGTGTGTACCGCGCCCCTCTTCTCCCCCGTGATCCTTTTTGCTTCGCCTCTTTCTCTCTCAAAGCCATCTCAACACACACATACACACGCACAGGCCAAACGTCACCAACCAAACTTACAGATTTTTCCTCGGAGGCTCTGCAAAATCCTTATTTTCGTGTCGTCTTCTTCCGCCATGGTCCAAGTTTCGTCTCTGTACAGTACATTCAACAATTATCACATCCGTTTATGAATGCAGGCGCACGGACGGACGGCCCTCAGCAGCGTCACCGGCTCAGCGCGATTGGTTGCGACGCCAGTGTGAATCAACTCACACAGGCAACATCGTTTAGTCAAAACAAACGGAAGCCCTAGTGGAGGACGAGCAAAAGAGCAGATGGGCCCTCCGCCTCCTTCAAGAAAAGACACTGACTGTGTTTTAAAACCTGGCGAGCTGCCTACCCAGCAACATTTTGGGGCGTTGTAGGCCCAGTTGTGAGGATGAATGGAAAAGCATTTTAAATCTGACAGTGCTCGTTAGCCTTCAGTTTTTTATTTAAATTAGATAGCCTTTATTATTTATTGTAATGTAATTTTTAAATGTAGGTATTAAAAGTACCACACAAATAACTATGTATTAAATAATGTATTATTATTAGTAGTAGTAGGTTTAGTAGTATAGTAGTAATAGCAGTAGTATGAATAAATATGATTAGTAATAATAATTAAAGTCACACATTTTAATAATAACAGTTATTTATATAAATAATAATGATGTTATTGCTATTATTTTT
This sequence comes from Botia almorhae, assembly GCA_036877575.1. Classification (NCBI taxonomy): domain Eukaryota; kingdom Metazoa; phylum Chordata; class Actinopteri; order Cypriniformes; family Botiidae; genus Botia; species Botia almorhae. Next base: position 44,417 of record JAZGTJ010000999.1, read on the forward strand.
TTATCAACTGCTGCTTTGTTTTGTATAGTTATACTAAGTTTTTAACATAAAATTCTGATTTAATTATACAGACTAATATACTTTGATATTGAATTGTACAGAAGCATATATACATTTATATGGAGCTTATAAATTTGTTCCTGTTAGTGGAGTACAATCTAAAACATCTGGGCACTGGGTCGGGACATGCTGGAAATTCTCTGTATAATCTTGTGTATAATCTTTTATTAAAAAATTATGTACAGACCTAGTTGGTTAATTAATTATATCCTGTGCCATTGTTTCATCTGATGAAAAGATCTGTTCAATAGAATCAGCCTGAAGGAGGGAGTTTCTTTAGCCATAAATTTTAACCACATTTAGAGACACTTGGAGAGCAACATACAGAATATTCATATAGTAGAAACCATGTTGACCATGTGACTCCCAGGGGATCCTCTGTTGAAAACAGTTAGTCTAGTGGATTATTATTACTATTAATTAAAAATGTTCTTGCACAAAAATGTTTCATTGTCTTCTCTCCTCGAGAAAAAATATGCAGAAGAACAAAATTAAACTAGAAAGAAATAAAGATGTTGATGCACCTCCACCTTACCTTTGGGATTGCGCATATTATTTGGACAATAAAATGTCCCTTTTGTAACATATTTCATTGAATTACAAGTTCTGCTTAAATGTTTGCACCAGTGAGAGGAAACATTCATATTTGAGTAGACTTTCAGATGACTTCTCGATGAATTAGACAGATAAAAGAGATGTGGTTAATAGGGGCTAATATAGTTGAGCAGAGCTGTTGAGAATCCACAGAACAATTTACAGATACCCATGAATGAATTACCAGACATTCCTGGATTACCTGGATGTATGAACAACCATGTTACTGATAGGCTTTTGGTTTTGGGCACAAACCTGCTACCAGATCTGAGCATATCTCAGGAGGGTGGGCTTGGCGACGGGGGAGAGTTTAAAACATCTGCCGTTGGTGTCACATGGGCCTAGAAGGGACACTGTGAATGCTGCATTGTGTGGAGGACCCACAGAAAAATGAGAATGAGCTTCTCAGATGGGTTAGCACTGAGGCCCAAACACAGAGAGAAAGGACAGGGAGAGACTGAATGAATAAACAGAGTTCCCACTTACAAGTCAGCAGTTTCAGGAGGAAAAATAAGCTGTATGTATGTAATGTAAGCTACTTTTGTTTCAGGAGTAGTAGAAAACTGGCATTACGATTTAATATTTTATTATTTGCAGGAAAACTCATTGCAATAGACTTTAGTCGGGGTAGTGTTTCATTTAACAAATTACCAAGGATGTGAGCAATAAAAGTACAGTCAGTTCGTTGGGTTGTACAATTGTGTACCTTGGTGTCAATTGTTTGGCTGGAAAAAACAGTGAAAAAAGCTTCTAGTGGACAATGCACATCTGCTTGATAAAAAACTATTTACACAATCACAATTTAGATGTGGTTGAAGACCTTAAGACTGTAACAACTTTTTCAATGTACTGCCTGTCAGACGTCAAATATAATATGGCATCTACTTGGATTAAAGTTTAATATTATGGCATTCTTACATTTTACAACATTACAATAATTTTAACAAGATGTTAATTGTGTTCATTTTTCATAACATATGACTGTAGCTTTATTTTATGTTAATGCATTTATTAAAATTTCATTATTTAAATGGTTAAAAGTAAATATATACTGGAAAACACTCTTTAGCATCCACTTCTTAAGCCAGAGGTCTTAACAAATGTTTGTGCAACAAATAACATGAAAACATTAAAATGGTGGTATTGGTGCTATGTTAGAAAAAATATATAATCATTTGCAGTTATTTTAATGCAAGGTGCTGCTAGCGGTTTACTTGATGCATAGAGTGCACAATGAGCAATGACAGAGAGAAGATCACCCTGACATAAACAAATAAAAACATATAAAAATAAAACCACTTATCTTCTCATAGAAAAACATGGAAAATTATCAATAGTATTTTATGTCAATAAACAAAAATACTCTATATTTACATCTCACAAGTTCTCCTAGATGCAAAGTTCTCATAATTCTCATAATTCAAAGTTCTCTTATGTGTGCGTTCCTTCCAGTTTTTAACTGTCACCAGGCCTACCCTGTCATTTACATCATTTCAGTATACTGTGACATCAGCAGGCAATGCATTTCCTTCCTATTGTGGGTGTGAAAAAGAGGTTCCTCTTTACACAAATGCTTAGCTCTGACTTGAGCAACTGTAGCGAGGTTCCTTTGATTACTGATAGCTTGGGTGCAGTCAGTCCTGTGGGCCCCATATTACGGCCCCCACAGAGTCCTGTCTGTGCCCCTCAAATCCAAATCCTTTAGAACGTTCCAAAATTATTTTTTTCTTTGATGTTTTCCTCTTTATCTTTGGGGGAAGGGACGAAGACTTATCTGCTGGAAATGACAAAGATGGTTTCTTGTAGATATTGGTAAATGTAGGATAATTTCCCTCAGTTTCTTTGTCTATGAGTCCCCCCATCTTCAGCTTCATCTCTGAGCAGGTATATGCGTTTTCCAAAAGCTCAGATTTAATCTGCCCTTTGCGCTCTTTACTCATAGAAAATGAACTGTCCATTTTACATTTTATGTCAGGATCCTCTCTATTATTTGCCATAAAGTGTTTGCTCTCATGCACATCTAACAGCAGTGCTGACTTACAAACCTTTGAGCAATACCTGCAGTGGTGTCCTTTACCTGACTTCTCTAGGTGTTTCTTTTCATGACTTTTCTTGGTAGCAAGGTAAAGAAACCGCTGCGGGCAATAGGAACATCTGTAGCGCTTTTCTGTGCTCAGGCTGTGGGGTGCCACATCAGAGTTGAAACAGGAGCCATCTTCTGTGCAGCTCTTGCAGATATAGTCACCATTGTCCTCTGCATTGGGACCAGCTATGCTAGATGTGTCAGGTGGACACTGTTTACCACATATTCTGCAGCATGGCTGATGGCAGCTAATGATGTGCATGCTGAGGGAGGTCTGGCTAGAAAAAGAGCTGTCACAGCTGTGGCAGGGGAAAGCTTCCTTTTGGCTGCTATGTCTAAGCTCCCTCCTGACCTCATAGTTCTCTGATATGTTCTCATCTGAACAGAAGTGTGTCTCACTCAAGTCTTTATTTGCTTCATGTGACAATGGCCTGGTGTAGCATCTTGCAGATTTTATCCTTTTTTGTTGGCATCGCAGTTTCTTGCCCTTCTTTTTAGGTTTATACGTGTAGTAGGGACGCCATAGTTTGTCAGTTTCAGGATCATTTGGATCATCATATGATTCGTTTTCTGTAACAGATGTTGTGACTTCTGCTCTCAGACGCAAACTTGGGCTTCTAACGCTGTCCTCAGCAGGACTACTCTGACATATGCCCTCTTGCCTCCAGCTTTTCCTCTTCCTCTTCTTTGGAAACAACTTTGATCCTTTTATTTTCCGTCGAACAATTGCCTCATTGCCAATCTTGACTGTTATTTGGCAGAGAGGGAGGACCTGGTTGTCAATTGATGGACCAGGACATGCAGGCTTAGCAATGTATGTTTCTGTCTTTCCACTAGGTGGTTGATCCTGTATTATACTTTCGGGCCTTGCTTGCAACAGCTGGTTAGCCATATCTTCAATGGTTTGTGCTGCTGCTGATAGTTCACTTAGCTTGCTCAACCCTTCAAAGGAGCAGACAGATGGTATGTTGAGAAATGGAAGGATATCTGTGTTGTTTTCTATGTTTTTCTCTGTTGAAGATGTGTCATTTCCATTGGTAATAAAAGAGGACCCTGTGTTTGTCTGCATTGCTTTTGAAGAATCAGTAAATCTGTAACTAAAAAGTGGTGACCCTTTTCCATCAAATCCTGGTGCAGTAGACCTTTTCTTGAAATCAGTAGAAATATGTTTTTGAGTTTTGTCTATCTCAGACGGCACAGCAAATCCCAAGTTTTGGTCACTTGATGTGTCAAAGCTAATACGGGGCATTTCCGATGCCATCATTTTTGGAGTTGCCATGAATGTCACTGGCATTGAGAATAATGACTGACCACTGACAACATCTGAATTTCTACTAGGCATTGCACTGTCAAAAAAAGAATGGGGAGAAGAGCTACCGAGCGGTGTATTGAAGGAATCTTTGTTGCTTTCGATCCCTTCTGAGTACGTCTGACTGTAAGACTTATAACGTTTCTTTCTGAACTTCATTGGCAGAAGCCTGTAGAGCTTTATGGGGTAGACACTACCCTTTAGTCCACCATTTGCGGATTTTTTATTGACAGCCAGTTGTGGATCTATGCCGTGAAAGGACTTCTGGTGATTCTTGAGGATGTAGTAGGTCAAGAAGGTGTCCAAGCAGAAAATGCACTGGTACCGACGTTCTCCGGTATGCCAGATCTCGTGCTTGGTGCGGTATTCAGCTAGAGCAAAAACTTTGTTGCAGTAGTGGCAAGGGTAAGCTCTATGCCATGAGTGTACATTCTCATGTCTTTTTAGGCTGGAGAGGGTCACGTAAGCACGTTTGCATACAGAACATTTATATGTTCTTGAAGTGCTATTAGTGTTTACAGTCCCATTACCTTGATCCTGAGGCATTTTGAGTGGACTAGACAATGTGGGGTCCAAACTTAAGGGGAAGTGAAGGTCTGGTGGAGGTAAAGAGTGTTGCGTGTCAATTGCATTTGGTGTGTCATTGGTGGCTGGGACTCTTAAAGGCTCTTTATTGTTTGTCTCTAACTCAGATGAACCTTTAAGAGATTTCACACAAACCTGCTCGTGATTGCGTAACCTTTTCAGGTGCATAAACCTTTTACGGCAGTACTTGCAAAACAAATGACTGACAAATCTCTTGTGTACTTGCATGTGGATGTTGAGAAGCGCAGAGTCACTAAAAGGCTCAGAGCAGTGCTGGCAGCAGAATGGGGGGACACTGGTTGTATTCTGAGGACTAAGAGAAGGTGGCTCTGCATCCTGAGGGGGTGTAACATCAAGCGCTGGCAGCACATTTAGGCTGGAATGTATCTCTGGTGTTGCATCCGAGGATGACTGGGAGCAAGATAATGGGGCAACAGTAGCCTTTTCCACTGCAGATGTGGCACCAATACTGGGCACACTGGCAACTGGATCATTTGAGAGTGGTGGAATACCCTTACAAGTTATATGCCTCTTCTTTATAGGGCCAAGTCTATGGTTCACTGAAGTTTTAGCTGGAACCACAGCAGGCATGATGATTCTTTTATCATTCCCATGGCTAACCTCTTTAATATCATTGGATTCTTGCCCCTGGCTCACTGCATATGAGTGCTCAGACAAAGTATGGGCAGGCTCACCCTCTATAGGGGATATGGTTGTAGCTTGGGAGCTGGATGGAGGATGTCCTTCCTTCAGTGCCTCTATAACTTTGTTGTGTTGGTCCAATGTACAGAAAGGGTTGTTTACTGCGCCAACCTCAGTGATGGAGAAAGCATTGGTGATCCTTGGGACTTTGGAGCAGTCTGACTCCTCAGGCTTGAGGGTCTCTTTTTTCAGTGTGCATGTGTCTTCCAACTTTGACTGAGTGTTTGCACTGCCTTGGCTAGCAGACTCTTGGCTTTGTAAAGGGTTAGAGCTCTGCCTTTCAGAGTCCAGCAATTTCTCTAGAAAGGGAATTCCGAAACGCTTGCCAGCTGCCACCAGAGTCTTGTTGTCCTCTGCACCACTTGACTCCACTTTGGCACTGTAGATAAAGTTTAGAATACTAGCAAACACCTCAGATTTCAGATCTGTTAGCTCCAGCACTTGGCCAGATGTGTAGACATCAGGCGCTTTGAAAGCATTACGAAAGTATCCACTTGTGGCAGCCAGTATGTTGCGGTGAGCACGAAATTTGACATCCTCCACAACGATTATTACATCACAGAAAAGACCTTGTGATTGCTGTTCACTCAGACGACTGAGGACAGCTTGGGAATGGGAGCTGTCCATCAGGCCAAGGGTACTGGGGTTGACCACAGTCATCTGTAGAAAGGAGACACAGAGTAAGCAAAATACAAAAATGTAAATGTGTGAAGGAAAAAATGCTGATTCTTTGTCAGATACTTAAAGACCTGTAAAAGGCTCCTTATAGGCATATATGTATATGCATATATGTATATAGGTACTCAAATACTTAGAAACTGTGTGATATAATCATAATTTAAAATCTGTTAACAAAAAAAACAGTACATTTAAAATGAATTGTTCTGTTGCCATTCTCAACAAAAACAGAATTATTCAATGATGCTATCATATCTAACCACTAGATGGCATTAGGACTTAATTAGTAAACTTCTTGGGCCACCAAATACTGTAGCAGCAACCAAGTGAAGTTGGATAAAAGTAATGAAGCACAGAAAAGTTACATTCCTTTAAGATAAACATTCTTTTCAAATGTAACATTATTAAAACAACATAAATACAACATTGTTATTATAAAAGATCTATTCCTGACAAGGTTGAAATTTATCCATAATAACCTTCATTATGAACTAATTTGCCTCTTTTGCTCAACCTGTTTGAAGAGGTGTTACTTGACCAAAGAAAGTCTAAACTGAGACATAATGGTACAATTGCTAGATACATCCTAGCATATTAGCTTCAGCAACTAACACCTGAAATGTGCTAGGTGGCTCACCTAGCAGCATGAGAAGATTTTGCTGCTCCCAGATGATATATTACATTTAAAGTGTGTGCATCTTTGTATGCCACACTAGTTATGTAGTTATGTAAATTATGTAACCAGTCCTACATTTACATAACATTATGTAAAAAGGATATGTACATATATGTAAATTTTAGTGCAATTTTTGTAACTCTTTTGTAACAATCTGTATTTAAATAAAAAAAAATCACTTCATGAAAATGCTTCTATTCGGGACCATTTCTTTTTTTCATGAAAGAAAACATGTTTTAAGTTTGGAGATTACTTATTACAACTATTTCTCCGACAACAGAAAAACAACAGTAAAAACTGTTGTGTGATGGCTTTGAAATGGCTTTGAAATGATCAGCTGTAGAGAATCCACACCCTGTCTTTTTATGTCCTGTTTCTAAGGCATACTAATACCCCCTTTGACTAGCTTAAAAGATCAATATCTGATTCACCAGCACACCATACAAAAAAGTTTGCTGTTGAAAAGCATAGCAGTATAATAGCACAGTTTGTTGGAATCACTCCTCTGCTGCTTGTTGTAGGTTGTATTCAGAATATTGTACAGAAGGTAAACTCAGAAGGGTTTTATGCACATGGGAACCGGAAGTCGGATGGAATTACTGCGTTTTCGGAATTATTTTTGTTTAGATCTCATGAAACGCAGGTACTGTGCTTAAAAAAAACATCTAAATACTGTCTTACAAGTTTCTGTTTGAATATGGCATTGAATGTGACGCATGTGTTTATTCTGGGGCCAAGAATCATTCATTTACATACAAAGGGTGCATCTGATTGACATATTAACAAACCAGTCCTACTTCACTTGATTTTACATGCTGTTTAGGGGCAGGCAATAAATTGTACATCAAAATTTTAAGGGGCAAACATGCATGAATGCATGCATTTATAACCCAGATTTTAAATGGGTTTAACAGTGTTTTAAACATGTAAATGTGTTGCAAATTGATTAGGAAATGGCTTCTTTATTTCAGGTGGACAGTTCTGTGTAAATTTGGAATGAACTTAATGTGGTGCGGCTACGTGGACAGACCATTTTAGAACACTGTCCTTGATTACAAGCACAGACAAACAATGCTAGAAAAGAACAAGGAACAGAAAACAGATAAACACAAGACAAAAATACTTTTAAAAACAGGATTCCAGATAACTTGAAAAGAAAAATAATTAGTTACAATATAGTGAGAAGCCTGGCAGTACCAGAGAAAAGGTTCTTGTTATAGATCAGAAGGTTCAGACAGAGTTCCGCTCTGCTGAGAAACGAAAACTTTGACTTTGAAGCTTACAGCGAGAACTTTGGTGGAAAAAACCCAATGTCTGGTTCTTGTACAGATAATGTAAAAGTTGATGCCCTCATTCTTCTCCTTTTCCATCATAAAAGAACATGACTCTCCAGACAGGATCGACATGATTCTTCAGACAGAAGCAGGCATGACTCATTAGGCAGGAGCAACTTGACCTCAAGGCCTGACTAGATGCACTTGTGTCTTTAAACCAAGATGTACTTGAGTGATGGAATGATCTCAGAAACAATGCTGGTCATCAATCAGGCTGAAACATCAGACTAATCATCATACTCTTCTTTCTGTGTCCTGTTTCTAAGGAATACTAATATCCCCTTTGACTAGCATCTTAAGGTCAATATCTGATCCACTAGCACACCACACAAAAAACCCTAACAAATTGACCACTAAACACTAAACAGAGTGTATGTTTTGCTTAGTACCCTTTGAATAGAAACATCTGTTTCATCTGTTCCCTAGAGGGTTCCTAGATGCCTAGATTCCTAATGGCAAGATTGTTTTTTTATTCAGGTCTCGAGTTCTCACAGGCTAGTCAAAGTACTGAATCCAAATGTAGTAGGGAATACCGAAAACATACCATCTTAAAAAACAGATAGCATGACTTGACTAGAGTTTACTTTAATGGACAATGAAAATGAAAAAACAGGAAAACAATGATAGAATAAAGCAGCCCGTAAGTGCAGATGATTATATATTAATTTTGAGCTACATTGACATAAAAAAATAACTGATACTGTAATTACAATTTAAAAACTTGATTTTTGAAATATGTGAATTAAAAGTATACGGCAAAAAGCATCAGTACTAGACAATACAGAATCATTTTATTACAAAATGTAATTAGATTTAATACATTTTTCTTCATAAGCTAGATGTACCAACGGCTACTTCCATTATTTATTACAGAGTGCAGACTTGCATATGTGGCATATTTTAATAGGCCCTTTTCACAATGACTCAAAGCAGTGTATGGTTACTTACCCTACAGATTTGCGACTTTACATTACAATGTTTTTGCCTCATTTAATGCTTCATAACGTCATCTGTACTATCTTTTCCTGAGACATTTATATATAATATATATAGAAAAATGTATTTTATGTTTCTGTTTTGGCCTCTCAGATTGATGACTAGGTTGAGTTTTTTGATTAAACAGGTATCACAAACTTAAGTTAATTTAAATTTATTAATATAATTGTTCTTTGGCAAATCATGTTTATTCATAATACTTCAGCTTGTGTTAATTTATAGCCTATAACTTGAAACAAAAATGTATTGTAGAAATAACAATAATTTATTTCTCTTAATGTAATCTCTTAATGTTAATTTCTCTTAATGTAGAAATTGACAATAATCTAAATTAATAAATAGCCCACCTTAAGAGTATTTTATTTATTACATTGCAACTAATGTTAATTGGACCGTTTTATAGTATTGTAACAAAACTGTATTCTTCCCAAGAACTTCAAACAGACCACTTTTAACCCAATTGCAATTAAGCTGAATATATTTGTAGCTGAGGCTCGTATTAAAGTAATAATGTAATGTACTCGCTCTGATATTACAGTGCATATTTACATGCAATGATGATATAAAGTTTTATGATAATGCCAGAAGCAAATGAAATAGAGACAGCTGACAACAGAAGTCCTTGTTAACAGAACGTGTCCAGGGTGCGAACGGTCCTGCTTGTGCTGGGTCCTTTCCCAGTACAATGTGCTGTTTTTACCTGGAACTGTATTTTTTAAAATTGAGATAAAGCAGTGCCAACTCAGAAAAACATGGAGAATGAAATGACACAGAGAACACCACTGGATTTATTATACACACTGTACAATACCTAGAATTACTGAATACATTTCAGGTTGATTTCTTAGAAACTAAGTACTCTGGGGCTCTGTATAATAAGGTTTTTTTTAGTGAGCTCTTTGTACAATAAGCATTTAGCCCATTTACATTATTTATATAAAGACACTTAATCCATCTTGTTAGAAGCAGCTATTGCTGGTTAACAGAAAAAAATTACATTGCCACAGCTGGCACTAGCATTAAACCAGTGCTGGCAGAAGTAACCATACACTGCTTCTGGTCAGAATGGAAGATGCGTGACATCATGTGAAAGGGGCCTATTATGATTTCCTTCCTGCATAAGGTTTCAGAAGTATTAGCTTACCAGGTGCATGAGAAGGCAGGAACAGATAAAATGCATGCACAGTGACTGTATATACACAATAACTGAAACAAATCAACGCAATTAGATCATTTACTTACATTGCTGGTTAAGCATGTTTTATTTGTATAATATAATGAGAACATACCAAAAAACTTTTTATTATCCAGTAAATGTTTAAGTGTTAAATGTAGAATCTAATCTATGGCATCTATGGGAGAAAAAGAAATAGAGAATAGAGGACAGCTGCATTTAGAAAGTTACAGTGAAAAGATCAGGGTGGCAAAGACTGCAGTACACTGCAAAGTAAAGAGAGGCCTCCAAAAGCTATGGCAGATGTCGATGGCTCAACTAAATGAAACTACATAATAAGACAGTGACATTATACCATACATAAACAATACATAAAGGTGAGATAATGACTGGACAGACAATTAAAAAAGCAAGCATGAAAAGATGAATCGCGCACAGTAATTTCCTGGTTTGTGAAGCACTTACCATCTAATGGCAGAGATGCAGAGTCGAGCAAAAGCCATTGTAAAAATGCAGTATTTATTATTTATTCCATAAACAAAAGTGATAAATAGCAGGAGGATTACTGAAATGAAGCATTCTGCTGGTTATATCTCCAGATTTCACTCCATATGAATTAATGGGCAACTGACAGAACTGTATAGTTCATCTCTGTAGCTGTAATGCCTAGGCTACACATCTCACTGATTGCTGATACCCAAAATTATTTGTACAATAAGCCATGACCACACCACATTACACTGAGCCATGGCCAATTAATCTCCACTTAATTTAATGTTTCTGTTATTTAAATTAATTTATGTACACATTCCAAATTTTTAAAGAAATTACATGTTTAAATAAGATTGGAATAGGAAAACTGGCCTTTTAAAATGATCTGTCATCGACCCAGTGACTTAGTGCGTGACATTTGTTTGAATCATTTGTTTTGCGCTGACTTAACTAAGTACCAGGACAACAAGGAAATGAACAAAGAGCAGATTCTCTATTTTCTGTTTTCAGTATGTGAGGTTGAATTGCCTGACTGCAGAGGAACACTTCAGTAACGCTTCACTAAACACTTCAGAATGAATATACCATTCACCAAAATTGGCTGTTTTTGTCCAACTAGCTCAACTATCTTCTGTCTATCTCTAGTCTAAGTGAGACCTAAGAATAATATTGGAGACTAATATTGAAAAGTAAATTAAAGGCTAAAAGGACTACAGGTCAGATGCAACAGCACTCATGGCTAATGCAGCAGCAGAGTGTCACATGGTAAGGGTGGGGTTATTTTGGATGTAACGTTTTGTTAATTCATGGCATTTGTTTGGTTGCTGTGAAGGAATATCCAAATTATATGAATATGATTGCAATGTAATTTCAGTCAGTGTCAGGGTTCCACTGGCTTCTAAAATGAAACATTTGAGTGTCAAATTCCCTTTTTTCAGCAAATTATTCAGCAAATTACAGCAAAGCTGGTTATCAGGTCATTATGATGGTCTTTCAGCAGGGTACAGAATGAACTCCAGTGTTTGTAGGTCCCCAGGATAAAAAAAATCAAACTCTTTCAAGAAATTATTATTATGTCATTGCTATGTCATTGCTAGCAGATCAGTTTGCTGTTGGATACTTGCTGTAAATTAGACTGCATAACAGTGCACACTTAAAATAAATGTTCTGCTTTGTGCATATGTGCAGATGCTGTGTTTTTCGCTGATGCACAAGAGGTCAGTATGCAAAGCTTTGCATGCTTCTGCTATAAGGTTATTTTCCTGCAACAGAGCAGCCATTTTGAAACCACTATAAACGTGGCATGAAGTAAAATGGCCGCTTATGCGCGTTCCCTTATTGGTCCATCACGATTATGAATAATTTTAGAATTTAAATGTTGTCTCTGAGGGTAGAGATGAATTCATCTTTAAAATGACTGAAAGAGCACAGCTATAGTCTCAGTTTCTAAACAGGCATCAAAATAACAAGCTAGTTCAGATAAATGGTTTCTCAGGCTGTTCTGTGGTGGCCCTGATGCGTTAAATATTACTCATAATGAGAAAGGAAACAGCGCAACCACACAGTAGACATCCAGCACTTATAATCTGCATCCTGTCATCACAAAAAAGCATGAGACAGCGTTATTGTACAACCAATACTTTTACCTTAAATTCAACATCACAGCTGAAAACTGTTTTAGGCGTGCCAGATTTGTTGACATGGTGCAGATCTATTTTAATCTGTACGGTTTGTGTGTTATTGCGCTAAGCTGGAGAGGCAGACCTCTCTCTTAATCGCTAGGAAAACATCCACTTGTTACCTGTCTGACAGGCCTCTGTTGTCACGGTAACGTGCTGTGGCGCAGCACTTATTAGGATTTGGATGAATGGCGGATAAGCAAGCAGTTGTTTTCCGTCCAGAGAGAAGCGGCTTATTCTTACGGAATGTGCCATGTTGGAAAACCATTGTAGCATTTACCAGAAGCAATATATAGTCAGGGATAGCCGTTATTTATGTGTGTGTATGTTTAGTGAACTAGTACGCAGTCACAATCAAAGCCTTTGCAGAAGGAACTTAATGGCAATGCTAATTTGTGTTGAAGGGCCCCTTCACATAAAGAAACAAAAATTAGAAATGCTATTTGTTATTGTGCTCATTTGTTTTCCGCTCTTGCTGAACATCGATAGACATTTAATTTTCATGCAGGCGTTAAATTGCATTCGCTGTCCATGGATGTATCTACCTGACACACCCTTGTTTAACATAACTTACCATACCGACTGAAACATGGTTGGCGAAACATGTAAAAATAAAAATCCCCCATCATCCTTCTAAGCATTCAGCTCAAAAAGAAGAGAAACAACTGCTTGCAAGCGTGAAATGTCCAATCAAACAAAGAGCGAAAACAGTATCTTTCATTATTACAGATAAAACCACATCAGTCGCCTTGCGCTGCCCTGCAAAAATGTGCTCGGCTGTGTCTGTTTGAAACGGGAGGGTAAAGCATGCTGAACGTACCTTTATTTCAGTGAATCAGAGAAAGGGCTTCAACGGACAGAGAGCGGAAAACATCGTTCTCGCTTTCCTCTTCCGTCCCTTCGATCCACTGATGGCTGGAAAAAGATGTTTCGTTTGCAGGCGTTAAAGTGTTACAGTTTTTTTTTTAGATTCAACTCGTCACTTGCTGCTCACTGCTACGATCACAGCCTCTCCTATAAGTCTATTCTGCTTGCTCTCTCTCTCTCTTGCACCCTCTCTCTCTTTTTCGTTCATTCCAGTCCCAGTGCCCTCTCTGCATAAGACGCCCAGTCCAGAGGTGGCAGGGGGCATCAGTCTGCTCCAGTGCACCCTGCTATGGGTTTCACTCATCCTGTACACTTGCTAGCTGGCCACCAGGGTCTGTTCGCCCACTGTGGAGTTTATAAATAGTCGGTCAGGGCAGCTCCACTGCTGTCTACGCATTATTGGCAACCGAAAAGAGATGCTGCATGCTAGCATGAAACTGCAACTTCATTAACCACTGCAAAGGAACAGCGGGAATGAAAGGGGAAGGAAAATGGATCAGCACGCTAACACGAGAGAAGCGTGTAGAATGCAGGGATGCAGACGCAGATACAGACGCATAAGGTGGATACATTTGCAACAACGCAAACACTGGTGTCACAACAAAAATAACTCTTGTTTCTTGCAAGATAGGTTTTGACATTTTCCATCATGTACAATAAATAACATCGGTACTGTTTCTGCTATATCTGATTTGCCCCCCTCCCCCAAAGTAAAAAATGATTATGACAGGCTATGAATATAAATTTACACACACACACACATATTCTCTGTCGCTCGCCTACATTTTGTTCTTTGTCCGGTTTTTACATGGAAAATCTCAGATTCAATATGTATATTGAATCACACATTTGAATGAAGGCATATTGTTACCTCTAAAACGGCATCTTTATGCATACTTGTTTTGTGGCGATGGGTGGGTGGATTCGCGAGAAAAGGAGAGAGGGAGAGAGACCGCACAGCCTGCTTCTTGATCGCTCATCTCTGCTATTAAACTAAAAGAGGGCGAGCAGACAGCAGCCGCTGCAGAGTCCATGAGCATGCAGAAAAAAATGGTGACTTGAGAAGAGAACATGGAGAAATGGCAGAGAGGGGTTTGAGTGAAAGGTCAAAGATGAAAAACATTAAACACCAGTGGAAACAGTAGGAAATGTAGCTATAGACAGAATGAGAGATCAAGGGGAAGCGAGAAGGGGACAACTGTGGGTTCACCTTCAACATGGCTGCTGATGGATGCAAAAGGATGCGGATGCTCTGCAGAGAGCGTGAGAGAGGGAGGGAATGGGAGGGAGGGAGGGAGGGAATGTGAGAAAGGGTAGAAAAAGGAGGTGGAGCTGATTCACATTCCGTCTGCAGGTTATAATGTTTCATGGCCCAGACTGGGCATGTCACTATTCTGAAACAAATACACAAACAAATTTTGTACCTCGTTAAATTTAAAAATAAAACTCCACAAAATCTTTCTGTAGTAAACAATGAAATTAACATTGTCAATATCACAAATTTACTCTTATTTGATTAGTGATTTAGAAGTAGATTAGTTTTTAGTTTTTTAACCTTCAGGTTAACTGAAGGCTTTGTTAAATGGATTCTAAATGAAAGTGCCAGGCCTTTTAAAATGGATGAAGTGTCTCTTTAAATCTTACATAAGGCTGCTCACAGTGCAGCTCACAGACCTAATGCCCCGACAGCAGCGGTTATTTCTGGAAACATGGCTGAGTGCTAATTACCTGAGTGCAGTGAACACAAGCAGCTGTAACAAAGGCTGCTTCACTAGTGTCCTGATCTGTCCCTCTTATAAATGAGCCAATGATGTTAATAAAAAAGCCAAACACTGGATTGATTATTGACCTCCACTTTGCAACCTTTTACTATTGTCTTCATACAGTGTTAGAAATTAGAATCCTTCAAATTCCTGTTTCTACCAAATGCCATTTTATGACAAAACAAACACAAGTTTTTTTCAAATTGAAGCCTGGAAATTTCTATACTTAATCGATATTCTTGTAAAACACATATATATTCATTTATGCTCTGCTCTAATCATTTGGTCAGCTAAATATTGGTCTTTGTGAATGTTTGTGAAGTTAGCAAACCAGCATGCTAACATCCGCTTTGAGTTCATGTGAGATTCATTGGGCAGCATATGTTAATAGCTATTAACTACTACCTCTGGGACAGAAGGAGGAATAAACATAAATCCTCCACTGAGACACATTCCAGTCCCCAGCTGTTTGTTTTCTATGGAAACATTTGTACACTACAAAGCAAGATCAAAGAAATCTATTAACTCCAGTAAATACATTTTTTGGAACATACAATTGGAAATCACTATAAATGTATTTGTAAAAATCCAGTAATAACATAAAATTGGAAAAGTCATTGTCAAAACATCAATGGCCATAAAGAGCAGAGGCAGAATATATAAACTAACACCTGTATATTCAGTTAAATGTATTGTAATTGATTCCTAGGATCCAGGATTGGCAAGGATAAGGATTTCCCTATTTACTGTTTTTATATTCAGTTTTTTTAATTACTGGGAAAAAAAATCATATTTTTGTATACCTATATATTTTTTTTAGAAACCAATAATTATGTTGCCCTTGTTGTGGGTGTGGCGAGGGTTGTAATATTTCTGGAGCATTAGGCAAATTTTCCCCTGTATGTTCCAGACATATTTTACAGGAGACTAAGCAGCACAGTGTTGAGAGAACCGGACCATAAAAGTAAAGATTTCAGTTTAATTTCAGCTTAAGGCATTTCCTGTTCCCACTTTTTGTGCTTTGGCTCAATACAATGTAATAATGTCTTAATTTAATTTAAAAAATGTTGAGAGACATAGTACAACCCTACTGCAGATCACTTTTTTGTAGTTCAATTTCAAGAAAATTGTCTGTGGAACTGAACAGTTGTGACGAACTCTGTAACACTGCCGGGCTGCTTCTAAATAACCCTAAGGTGCAATGAGTTCTGCAGTTCTAGCCACATCAGAGTCATTAGTGAGTCATTACCAGTATTCAGTGAATGCTCATTGCCAGCCGCTAGCAGACAAGTGCTACATGATTGAAGTGCTTTTGTTCTGTGTCACTTAATAATAAGTGTGAGCTATGGCCTGGCAGCTCTGTTTCCTGCTCCGTTTTGTTTGATAAGAACATCAGAGATGCTAACAGACCTATCTGAGCTAAGAGGCCTTGTCGAAATGAGGCCTAGATAATGTAAAATCATTCTAATGACACTGCTGCCCTGATCATGTGAATCTTACTTATGTTTAAAGTAGAAACACAAAATAAAACAAGTTAAAGACCATGACAAATCACCCTGATGAGCGAGATGAGGCCTAGCTTGATACATGGGCCACTGTCTTTCAAATTGATTTACAGAAAGGAAGCTTTCCCCTTTGAAACCAAATTCAAAAGCAGTAGATTACTTTGTTCAAATGTGAATGCATGAAATGAAACCAGATTAAGATAAAAATCTACCAGTACAACAACAGATATTAGTTGTACGATGATATTATTTTTGTAGTCTGACTGTAGCACAGTACAGTTTTGCATCTCTTACTAACAATAATGATACTTAAAACAACAGAGTAAGATTAAAATCACTTTACCAACCTTCCGGTTCTTTACACTGCTCCTTATAATCAAGATCGTCTTTCCTGTGGTCCTGTTGGTGCGATTAAATGTGCGTCTTTGCGAGGAACTACAGTGTTGTGCCCCCTGGTGGGCAAGATGAAGAAATTCAGTATGTGACCCAGTCCAGTTTACATCTAAATATGTGCAATATGCAGTGGAATCAAGATTCTATATTGACTTATTCTAATTTGATACAAAACTTAGTGAGAGCAATCTTACTGTAATGTTATCCACTGTAATGTTATATATATATATATATATATATATATTTCCAGGTTTAAATTAGTTTGGTCTCTGTTTCAATGTTCACTGTTACATTTGTTTTGTATTATTTACATATTTAGAGTATTTATAAATCTAATACTTATTCTGTTATAGTGCACATATCATTTTATTTTACTGTTAGCACTTCAGTTACATTACAGCAAGACCTGCCTCCACTGGAACATCTTCCAGAAAAACACACTCAAATAAAGTGCCTTGGTAAAAGACTGGCTCCACACAAACCGTACATCTTGAAAGATTACCGCAATATCTATCCAAAACACGCCTGCACACAAACAGGCACTCATGTTGCTCACTGTTTCCACAGAAGAAAGCCTGTTAGCCAGTATTAACAAACAACACAGTGCACAGTCTCTCAGTATGGTTAGTAGAACGAGTAATATGGCGAATAAGAGAAACATGGAGCAGTACTTTTAATGTACCTGATCTAGTCTTCCTCCTCCATATCTGAGCAGAAGCAAATGTAAACAGTCTGGCCCGGGGTGAGATTGGTCTGTTCTATACTTGAAATAAGGCCGGAAGATAAAGAGAAAAATAGTGTGTCAGCAGCACTGTTTGTCCTTCAGGGCCCGATCAGCTGATCTTTCTCTGCTCAGTACTTCCTTTGTGCTTGTGTGTGTGTGTTTAAGTGTCAGGCGCTGCCAAAACAGCGTCTCTCTGTTATTCTCTCAGCCCAGCAATCCTTCCTAGAGGCCTCTTGGTCTGCTGCGTCATCTGATGCTGTCCTAAAACCAGTAAGAGAAAGGAGAAAGATAGAGGGAGAGTCTTACCATTTTATTCTCTCTCCCTACACATCCACTAGCATTCATCATTCTGTTATAGTGGTGCTAAATGATCTCACCCCGCACTGTTTGCTACAGTCACAGTGTGTGTGCTATTACCTTTACAATCTATTTACAAGCTATTACAATCAGATTTATTTGTGCCTGGAGGATGATAAAATAATGAAAAACCTACTGATAGATGGACCCAAGCCATATTTATTGACCCAAAATCAGAAGAGAACCCTTGTTCTCTTTTTGAGTGTAATATCAAATGGAAGTCAACTTATTGACTTGACTTGTTTCTTTCAACATGTAAAGCTGAGACAGTAACAGGTGTTAAAAGTTCTTATATTCTTGTACTGAAAGTGCATTTTCCTAAATCTAATTTACAATTGTCATAGTTTCATAGTATCATATTTTTGGTATTTTATTGGTCCTAACTTCCCCTTTCATTAACTAATTTTTATTTATGTTTCATTTTTGTTTATTTATATTAAAAAAATTAACACAACTTTAAACATTTAAAACAACCAGAAAAGAATTAAAGCTCATCATATAATTAAGACTTCTTTATGATCTGCAATAAGCTTTCTTCAACGTATAATTTAAAGAAAACTCAGAGACTACAGCATCCTCATAAAGTATATGGACACTTAGGACACATGACTGAATGTCATTTATTGCATCAAATAAGAAAATATCAAAGCAAGTGTCATATGCAAACAAAAGGTGAATCTTCTTTACTATTTTTAAACTATTTTTATTTTTTAACCAACTGGTCCAAAGGTTATGTTTTGTTTATGTATTAAGTCAGTTAAGTCAGTCCCTTAAGTTGACACAGGTGTTCTAGGTGTATATTAATGACAGGCATGTTCCACTAACATTTGACAACCACAAAGTGATCATAAGATTTTTTCAGTTCTAACTGTTATTGTTTAATACTTTATATAAATATTTATACTGGCATTCCAAACTTTTTTAAGTCTGGCCAAATACTTTGAAGTACTGTATTCTAGAACAGTTGTTACTCAAAAAATTTAAATTATATTATAAAAGTGTATTTACTATATTCATTTTCTTAATTTCTCATTTTATAAAACACTATTTTGTCAATAAAAAATGTTCACACTGAATAGTTTTTCATCATAAAATACATTTTTACACTACTACTACACAGATTGCAGTAGATTATTTTGTGCCCTTGCTCCATCTGCAGGACAGTATTTCCATCTGCAGAACTAAAAATGCAGGCAACAGTCTTAGTAGTACATGGAGATGCCACTAGAGAGCAGTTGTCTAGATTGCGACAATATAACGGTTTTAGTGATGATTTTACAATTTGACCCACACTATTCTAAACAACATATCTAATAAATGAGTACGTTATATAGTTAGTAAATATCCATGAAAACCTTTTTTGTAAATTACAAATGAATTACTAATGAATACTTTATAAATGATAAATAGGCCTATTATTAATATTTTACCACAATTAATACTTGAATTCATAAATACTTAATCATTAAGATGATGACATTTAGACTAACAGAGACAGTGCAGTTGAGTAACTGTAAATTATCATTTGTGTTAGCTTGCCTTTTATCATGCTGTAAATAGAAACACCCACAAAGACCATCAAAAGCCGAAAAATGAATTAACTGAGAGACAATTGGGTTGTCTTGTTGGTTCACCGCTGTAGAACTGTATTTGGTTGCTCATGAAGATGCAGTGTTGGGTTCCTCTTCCTCTGCTGCTTGGGTCATACTGCAGTGTTGTTCTTGATTATAGTAAAATATGAAAAGCTTTCTCCAGCCCATGGCCTTAGCCAGCATCTCCATATCCTCAGTTATCATATCAAAATGACTTAGCATAGTCTTCTTCCACAACTCATCAGAGTTTAACAGCTGGACACAAACACATACACACACTGATTAATATAAATCAAACACCAGCTGCACAAATTTAATAACAATCACTGCCAGGACACAGCAATATACCAGCATATAAGAGACACTGCCCACTGTGTCTAAGTGTAGATGTCCTACATAACACCTCACTGTCTTAACACAAAGCATTGCTTGTGTTGCTAAACTATTCTGGGTGTTGCTTATTGGCCCAATCAGAAGAGCCCACACCCAACTAGATATAAAATTGTGGTCTCTATATCTGGCCTTCTTGGTTTCTATGGGATTTCTTAAATTGTTTTTATTATCAAAAAGGTAAAAGTTAAAATGCTTAGACAACAGCATAGTAACAGTAGTCTGAAGTACAGTATAATTTATGTTTGTATCACAAATTTTGTGAAATGAGTTACAATCTGAAGTTCAATACTTTAGGTTCAAATCCTTAACTTAATGTTAGAGCAATAGCAGTAAGGCTGAGCTTAGCAAACACCACTGAAAATAAAACATTAAAAGTTTAGATAAAACACAATGTTTGTACAATGTTCATGTGTACTTTCAGAAATATAATCAGGTAGCAAGTTTCTTTGGCTCTAAATGTAAAGGTAGAATATACATGAGATTGTTCAAACCTTCCTAAACCTGCTTGAGGTTTGGCTGAGGCGACCAATATCCTGGAAGGATATGTAGGAAAGTATCTTAAAGAGCAGCTGATCAGGTAAGCGCTCCAGGTAGTCAAAGTGTCCTCGGCACAGAGACAATGTGTACTCCATAATCCTTGGTCCTAAAACCACACCTATCTGCTCTACAATCATGAAAAATTATATACATGACATGTAATATTTAATTATATATGTATATAAGTCATTGGATAACACTGACTGGATCTTTACCCTGTAATACTGAATCATGTGCAAAGTCATTGTGGGATTGTTTGATCTGTCCCGGTGGCATCCCTCTGAACTCAGTCCGGATTGAAATCTTCCACCATCTCCATATAACCTGAAATAAAGAGTTATGGATCATTAGAAACACAAGCTATGGAAAAAAACATCTAACATCTAAACACTAAACTAAATGTATAAACACTGCAGGGTTGGGCAAAATTCTGAATTTAGGAAATGGAATGTAACACTTCCATAAGTTTTTGAATTGCAATGGCCACACCCCACAGGATGTTGAATTGGAATTTGAATTGGTATGACAAGATGAATAATTTACTGTAATGGCAATTCACAAATTATTGGACACAGTGCAATAAGTGTAATGGCACTCTGGGAAATAAAGTATTCTTCCCAAAATGATTGGATTTTGATCATTGATTATTATTATCTATTAACTCTAAAAACACCCTATATGTTGTGGGTATGATGACATGTTATTCATACTGAAACATGTATATTATAACATTGTATACTTTATATTTTACACTTAAACATTACTCTTGCATCAGTTGCATACGTGTTTTTAATTGTGTTACATAATGTTTTAATAGTTAAATTCTCATTATGTTAAATCAATTAATATTTGTTATTTGAAAAAGGAAACACTGATAACAAGATAAAGAATAATCGAGGAAGCTCTTTGATTTGGTGACAGTGGCCATCAACCATGTTATTTAATATCCGCGTTTTTGCTCATCAGATCGATATCTGGCAAATGATACGATGTACTTTTTCAAATTAACCGCAAAATCCTTGTTTACATTTTAATTTTTAAGTTATTAACTTTATGTGCATTTTAAATCCTTTCGCTGCTAAATGCTACTCTACCTCGTTTTTTGTGATAACAAGTTTGTAGAAGTCTTTAGAGGGAGCTGGACCTAGTCCATCGACTTCAAACAGTACTTCACCCAGCAGAGACGCCATTTTTGGACGCTTGGCGGTTACCATGACAACCTGGCAGCCCAAAAAGATCCCTTCTCTACTGTCATCTCTTTAACATAGATGTGTCAATTAGGTTTTGACATAATAATTATTGTTATTAAATAATAAGAAATTGTTTGACTTAAAAGACGTATGCGTGAACGTTTTTACGATTTGGTGGGGTGGTGTGGTGTGGGTGTGGGTCACGACCCGGCGGATTGATATGAAATCCTGACGTCTGTAACAAAGCCTAGTGATTTATATTCCTAATAAGCAGCGGGGTTGGTATCGGCGCAGGCTCTTGGTAAAAACCGCAGTGGACGTTACTTCCGTCGCCAAGGTGGTTGTTATGGCTCCGGCTCCCCGGTTGCTGCAGCTGATGTTTTCCGCGAGAAGTAGTGCGGCGGCGGAGACGTGGGAGCGGAGGTGATGCGGCAGTTTGCAGGTCGCTCAATTGACGAAGGTAAAGCTGCTGCCACCGTTCCACTGTGTCTAACAGCTACTACAACACTGCAACAAATAGGTAATAATTACAACAACAACATCATCAAATTTACACATACGTTTAACTGCAACGCCAGGGTGACGTGTCGCAGTTTATGCGCATCGAGTGAATCAGCTGTCGTGTAATATGAGTGAGAAAAGCCAGACGAAAGAGAAAAAATGGTTTCCACTTGTCATCCTTTTCTTGCGTTTCTTTTTTCTGTCATATGTGTGGTTTATTGAAAAAGATCACTTCATTCGCCATTTGACGCTGTGGTAAAAAAACTACTTGAGGTCCTGTTTAATAATGTTAATTAAACTGTCGAGAGCAAGACCCATGTACATCCCCTTTAAAATAAACATGCAATTTATATATCCACAACGAAGAGACTAGCAATGCATATTATTTCATTGTATATAATGCCACATGTCCTGGGCTTTGTGTTAATACTTTAATGGATTGCCCAGTTTACAGCAGTGCTAAAATAGTAATATATTGGTCAAACAAATAGGATGGTAATAAGAAACAAATTCAAGTATGTGTGCTTCTGTTTTTGTGTTGTCACTAAACGTCACTGAACTGGAGGAAGTTTTGGTGCATTACAAGGACTGATTAGTCTCGCGCTATCCAGTCCTGTTTAAGTTCAGTGTGGATGACGGTAGTTTGCTGGTGATGGTAGTTTGTGGGTAGTTTGTTTACGTCTTCAGTCACTTTGACCTAATCTTGCCCGCATACACGTCGACAGGAGACCGGCTTTCTTTAGCTTTACCCTATGTAGGCTGATTACTGACAACAACGGTACAGAGCTTCTCTTTCGTAGCTTTATTAAGTTTCTTGTTTATTTTCTGCTGTTTTGCATGTATTGTTGTAATGAAGGCCGGTTATTTGTTGATAATCGCTTGTCACGCTTCGTCCCTTCATCAGATTAGCAATAGTTAGCCGTGCAAACAGTATTAGCATCAAAGACTAATGGCTTAAAACTGACCCCTGTTTCTTTATTTTTTCTTTTCAAACTATTTACAAGCTGCCGTTCGGTCTTGAATGTGTTGTTAGTTAATTGGTTAGACAATCCTAAATATTTTAATTAATTTAGCACAGGTAGCACGAATGCTAACGCTAGCAGAACATAATCACCAGTTTTCTCCTAGTGGAGATTTGGATGAAATGTACTTTATTTTCCTCTCTGTCTGGTTTTGTTCCGCGATACCTTAAACGGTCGCGTATTTTGGATTTTTCTTTATTCGGTAGACGACTCTCACATGTGTTGTGGATTAGCAAAAGCGCCTGTAAGGGGCCAGAAAACGCGAGACCGGTGTGCAGGGCCTCGTAGCCAATAAAACAGCAGTTCGTGTTGTATTTTATTTGTTTGTGAGCAATCAACGTTTATGTTCATTTATGATGATGTTGCTGAAAGGTTTGGTCGCGTGAAGACCGCAGGCAGGTTTCACTTAATGGCTATTTGATTTACGGACTGTACAAAATAAACAAAAGGATCTGCTCAGGCCTGTGCATAAGATCGGCCTTCATAACCATGTCGTATTTTCACACGAACGGTCTAAATACGCCCAACAGCACGATTAACAGTGGGAAAAACTTCATTTAATGGTGTTAATTGAGTTTAGCGATATGGTTTCAGTTGTTGTTGTAGACATCTTAACGGATTGAACTCCTAATGATTGTACGATTAATTAATCCTGTTTTCTGAGGAGCCTCGGTGGTTTGAAAGGGTTGATTTTGACATGTTTTGGGCCCAGATCGGTGATTGATCGCGGTTATAACCAAAAAGCTTTTTAAAACCTTTTCTGACAACTTAATTGTCATGGACGTGGCTTAGCTTGCTAAAGTAGCATGTGTCGTTACGAAGAGAAAGGCCTTTCAGCACGTCTGCACATTGTGTCAGGATTTTCATTTCATTTTGTGATTGTTGATGGTCGTGTTTTAAATCAAGAATGCTTCCTGTCTAGATGTGGGCGTCATAATCGCATAGGCATGATCAGTTCACCTATGAGTATTGCATGTGCTGTATTGTTTGTACATACGATTTCTTGAAAACAATTGGAGAGATTATGTGGATGTAATTATTCTTTCATAACGACTCATACAACGAGCAACTCTATTAATAAGTCATCAATGTGACATACATCTATAAAATAAAGCTGTAATATAAAATCAAGCCAGATGTTTTAATTTGACAACAAATAGAAAAAGGCTAATGTAATGCAGTACCTAAATAGCGAACATATA
>JAZGTJ010001000.1:0-68824 GCA_036877575.1 Botia almorhae
TATATATATATATATATATATATATATTATATATATGTGAATTATTTATGTAAACTTCACAATTATTTATGTCATCACTTCACTAGATGTTGTTACTTTTGAACAAAAAACTGTTTAAGGCTCTGTCTTACTTGGCCCTCTTCGAAGGCTAGGAACAGGCTAGTCATCCTCATTATAGGGACGCTCTCACTAAATGTTATTAATCGCCCATGGCTGACAGTCAACACACTGTGAACACAACACTGCCAACATTCTGACACACACATTTCCTACTGAATTACATTTCCTACTTTCACGATGGTCAAACTCTATTACATTAATCTATACGTTTTTTACATGATTTACTGTAGGTCTTATCTAAAAGTTTAATAGTGTAATTTAGTGCAGTTTTAGCCCATTATTTGATCTTTGCTCACTGAACATATAACAAAAATTTCTCTTTGAACTGTAAATGTATTCATATTACACACAGAGTATGCAGAGTAGTTTGTCAGACCGGTCAGCCTCTCTATAGAACAGGTAAAATGTCTTGGACTGCATGTGCACCTGGTAAAAGTTCTGTAATGCATTTGCAATCACTTTCTTCTGATTTCCCCACAGGATTTGGCATGAAAGCATTACTTAGCCACAGTTTATATAGAGAAACTGGAAATTTATTCAAACTCTGAGGGATGGAAGTACAATAACAGTTCATTTTCAAGGCTCCCCGGGGTACCAACAGGTCTATGTTTCAAAATGGCTAAAACACTGTTAGCTCAGATTTCTTCCTGTCAGACTTTGTGGCATTTTTGAATGTGCTTAGCAAACCTGGGGAAAGAAATGAGCCTAAACATGTTTCAGGAAAAGAATAAATTTCACTGAAACAAACGGTATCTGCATAATGACAAAAGGCATTTCTGACAGCTTAGTTTTACTACATTCGATCAGGTAAAATAGCTAAAGCTTCAAATAATGTCTAATTTAAGTATATTACTTTATGTAACATAAATGATATTTAGATTAACTATTTTCCTTACATTTAAAGGTAAGTGTGTTACTACATCACTAGCATAACAAATTAATTAAATTAATTACATTTAATCTATACAGCAACCAGCTAACAGAAAACATTCTCAGAATGTTGGCCAACGTTTTCCAAAAGTTCTCTCAAAGTTATCACAAAAGATTCTTGCAGTAACATCAGTAGCAATTCATGAACGCTATGTATTACATTTTTTATTTATTCTTAAGTTGTTAGTGGAAGATTTAAAAAATGTAAGGTGTTTAATTTAAATTTAAAACAATGTTTGAATGGCATTCTTATAACCAAGCAATAATGTAAATACAATGTCTAAAAAACTAGACGCCTGAACATTTCTAGAACATTCCAAACAACATTTTTAGTGTTTATGTTACTTAATGGAAACATTAGCGTTCTTACAAGCTAAAATTGTTAGCTGGGAAAGGCCGAGAAAAAGATTCCTGACTACACTATTCAGTGAGTCTAGAGGATGACATGCATAGCTGTAGAGCCAATGACAGAAAAGAAAAAAATGGAGGAATTCAAAGTCAGAAGTGAGTGAAAGAATGAGGAAGTACTGTAAGCTCAGGCTAGTTCCTGTCATCATCTGCCTCAGGTAAAAGGCTTTAACCAGGAGACTGAAGGATGAAGAGATTAAGAGTAATTACACTGAGAGGAACCTAAAGATTGAAATGAACAAACTCTGAGTTGAAGCTTTTTACCACTGAAAGTTCAGTGAGATGAGACAAGTAAAACCCCATGAAGGGTCAAGAGATGATGTTGTTAATAATGTCTGGCTGAAATGCACTTTACCTCAGACGGACATCTATATAACAAAATGATCATTTGTCGGGTCCAGTTTTCTCTAATGTGGTTTAAGGAGGTCACATCATGAGGAATGAAAAGTTCTTTCATCTTTTGAGATAAAAGAGTTCAATGTAGTTACTAGGAGAACACGCTGTAACTTTCAGAACTCAGTACTTTCTCCTCAGTCCAAGAGCTTTAACTGAACATACATACATGCATTAGCAGATAACCACCCACATTAAGACCTCAACATGACTCAATACCCAATACTGTCCTGACCGCAAGTTATAGATAATACATAAGAAAGTTGAAGGTTGCTATTCCACCCTGTGTGTGGTACCTGCCACTTACTAAGGATAATAATGTTAGAAAAGAGTTCAATTTTACTAGTTTAAATGATACATTTCATTTCAATGTTTTTGAAAGCTTTTAAAAAACTTTTTTTTTGCTTTTTTCAAGCAAAGGCTGTTACAAAAGAATAGGGCATTTAAAAACTAGAGACATATTATGAAACTATAAATAAAACAAGCTGCATACGTTAATAAAAATACAGCATAAACATTTTTATCGTAGCATGACCACTCCTCATCATTTTTAAAGAAAGAGACATTAACCACTAGCCACAAGTCCCCGTGTGACCTATTATATTTGTTCATATTCTAGCTAAAAGGATATGTTTCGTTTTTCTTTATCGGTTACATTTCATGTTGCATGTAACAGTTAATCTGTTAGCGTCGAGTCATGTTGTGCGCCACCCTGATGATGTTTTGCCAGAAAGTTAAAAATAAAGATGTGTCTCATATCTGCCTGGTAATTTCTCACCCGATATGAGCGGGCACGAATAGGGCAGGGTCTTCTTGCTAAGCAGTTTGAGGGTAATGTAATTTGCTATTGTTTAACCTCGCGCTGCCAGGTCTCTTGTTTTAATGGAGTCTCAGATTAGTTTCCTCTAACATATGTAATTGGATAAGTGATGAAACATATTACTGCTATCCTACCGCTAAACGGTAAAGACACGTCAACTTTTTTTCTCCCCTGCCTTCCTTTCTCTTTCTCTTTCTCTCGCGTTATGGTTTTCATCTCAGGATCCAGCTGTAATCTTTTCCCCAAAAATTATTCAAAATTTGCGAGGCAGGGTAACGTGGGAGTGCGGTGTCATTGTAAAAGGGACATTTTGATAAGGCTATTCAGATGATGGTTCCTGTGACACTTTGGCGGCAGTTAATGTCTGTCTTTGATGTTTCTGAGCCCGTCATGCAACGTCGTCTATCATTATAGTCAAACTGCTCTATCAAATTAATCATTCTGCTATTATATAATATTAGCTTAAACTGCACTAAAGATGGACTCTTCGGTGCACAACGTGAATGGAATTGGAAGACAAATCTGGTTGTTATGGAAACAGAGCGAGTTCCTCTTTCCTTTCTGCTAACAGTTGGAGGGAGTCAAAGGTCAGCCCGTCAGCCTGAAAAAACCAAGGTGAGGGCTTTTACTTGCTCATCTCCAAACCTGTTGAACAGATTGTGTTGTGGTGATCTGTGGAACCCACAGCAAAAAAAATCACTTTGGCTGCATTTAGACTGCAGAGACCATTGCCCAGATCTGATGTTCTGACACATATCTGATGATTTTGTCCTGTGTGTTTACATACATACTTTAGACATAACCGGCTGTGTTTACATTAACACTCTGGCAGGGAGTACAGCGGCGCGCTATCGGTGAATTAGGCGAGGAAATGTACGCGTTTGATGCTTTGCGCGGAACGGCTTCCAACTCAACTAAATAAAACATGCTGCGTAACTGCGAGGAAGAATTAATGCGATGTCATTTGACATAAATAAACAAACAAGTAAATACATACATATAATATTAATATCTCTCTTACTGCTCTCTTGCCAATGGTGGTGCGCGTGCTTTCTCTCCAGGAGTAAATTCCATGTTTTCAATAGCTTTCCTAAACTTATTCAAATTAAATGGTAAAAATGTAAAAAATTCACCACGTGTGATGATCACATACATACTAACCTGAAACATGAATGAAAAACAAAACATTAGATGGATGACTGTTACTTGTGATAAATAACAAATAGTAAATATTAGCCTCAGTAAGCAGTTTGGATAAATCTGATATTTGATATATATTTGTATTTTAAATTATTACCTCATTCATACACATAGAAAGAACACCATAGTATTTCTATGGTACTATGTCCAAATATTATTGTATTAGTATAGTACAATATGTGACAAATTGTGGTATTACTGTAGTAACATTTCCAATAAAACACAGTATTGCCACTGTAAGTGCCCGCAAAAAAAACAGTAATACCACGGTAATTTTGCCACTTGTTTTTGGGTAAGGTGAATCAGGTTCGGGCATGTTGTGCATTTGAAAGACACTTCAGCTCTTGAAGTGGGGAGAGAGAGCAAGGTGCCCCAGCGAGGTGACAGACAGGCGGACAGCGCCGGCTGCATTGACTTACTCTCTTAAGCTCCAGTGGATTTTACCTGCTCAGCAGAGGAGAACACTGACCTGCATCTCGTTTCAAACTCAACTGCCATCTATTCCCAGAAAGGAGAGCGATAACCCAGCTAACAACTTTAGGTTGTAGAAACATTTCCCTAATGTTTCCATTAAGTAAAAACATTCTAGAAATGCTTAAAACATCCCATTTTTTAGACAAAGCATCAATGATAATGCTTGTAAATAAGAACATTATTCAAATAACATTTATAAAACGTTCCACTAACAACTCAAGAATAAATATATAATGTATAACGTTAATAAAACGTTCGGCTAATGTTACCACAAGTTTTTAATAACTTTGAGAGAACTTTGAGATAACATTAGTCAACGTTCTGAGAATGTTCCCTGTTAGCTGGGAAGGTCTATTACGTTTGGTTTTGGTGTATTAAGTTGGAAATCTGTTTCTAAATGTTGCGGACTGAATGAACCCATTAACTTATTGTCATATGCACCATTTATTCTAACATGTGCGTGTGAATGAGGTTGAAATTGGGAATTAGATGGTCCTTCAACAATGTCACATTGTAACTAACATCTATTTTCTCAAATCTGTGCGAGTTCCAGATCCAGATTTGCTGGGGCCGGTGCGAGCCAGTGTTTTTGGACTGACGGCTTGCTGTGTCACTATAACAAATGGGATATAAAAAGGCCTGTCAAGCATCACAAATTGCTGCCTCAGAGGGATCTAGGAAGATGTCACTTGCTGGTAATGAGACGTGAACAAGAATCTCATATGTGCTCCAATGGGCAGGTTTTTATCCATTGGCTGCAAAGGAACATTGCACGAGCAGGATGGGAAGCAACATGGCGGAACTATATTCTGTTCAGCTACGTTTTATACTTAATTAACTTAAACATTAATCATCTTAGAGTTATGTGATTAACCGAAAACAGAATATGAGTGAATTTCATACATTTTCAAAGGCTAAGATAGAAAATGTTGACAGGTAAAGCAAGGACGCCGAGTAAGAAATTATACATTTTTTAACATTTAGGTTTATTTTACTACAAAGTATTATGACTTTATTGGTGTGTTAAAATCAAGCATGATAAAGACCATAAACATCACAATCTTTACAGTGGTTACATAGTTACTGTACATTTAACAGACACACCTGTGAAGTAGCACTAAACACGATTCATGCATTAAACATAATTAAACACAATTCATGCATAATTCATGTATTTTATGTTTACATTTAAATGGTCATATTTAAATTGTTTATTTTGCGCAATAAACAAATCCGATTGGATGCGAGTCACCACTTGATGGCCAATGTGAAGAGTTTAGAATGAATCTACATGAACATTTTCCCATTGTGCTGGTGTGGCACTACTTTGTACACTGAATACTCATCATGCTCTGGAATTAGAACAGAATTTTCCAGGCCACTGAAAGAGGTGTTGTACAGTAAATGAATGAGAGAAGAAACTTGCTCGTGCGGCAAACAAATGATCCCACATCTCCAGAAGATCGAATCCCTGACAGGAGATCCGACCCCGCCGAGCTGTAGTTCTGCCTCACTCAAGTGTGAGGAGTCGCAGTATGAAGCCACCCAACGGCTTTCCACACACTCAAGCTACAACCACAGGGACGTATTACACAGAGGGAGTGGATGCTCAAGAACAAATTGGGCGACCAGAGCGGCTCTCAGCATCACAGAATTGACTAAAGCAGGTTACCGCGGTACACTGGGAGAGTAGGCCAGTCTCCAGTGGGAGCTCATATCCCTCACTGCATGACACAGTTAACTTCACTGTGAACATGTATGAAAAGCACCAGAACGGAGATTCCACGAAGAACCGTTACTTTTACACTGTTAGAATAGAATGACATCATATAATAATGATAATGTGTATTTAAAGGCTTTATTTAATAGGTGGATCAGAGAGTGCAGCTCACTCATTAGAAATGAACTACAGTTTTGGAAAACTAACTTGACTGACTGAACAATGTGAGTGCTTCTCTGTGCAACACATGCTGTAAAGGTGGTTGCTAGGGTGTTGCTAAGGTGATCATACATATTTACCACCAGCCATAATGCTGTTTTACATTATTTGAAAAACAAATAATAATAATAATGATAATGTAAACATACAGTATTATGAGAAATATATGGCCTGTACATTTTCTCAAATCATTTCGCCATTGATAACTTTGTTAAAAAGATCATTTTGGAACCTGCCCACTTTCCTAATAATGTTTCCAGCATCAGACACAGCCTCTTTCCGCACCAGTTGGAGGAAAACAAACAAAGCCAAATAGAAGCTCAGGGCGTTAAAAGATTGAGAAGGCTTTATAGACTGTGGTAGAGAGGTTTGGAAACGTGCCTGACAGCCCCAGTCAAAAATGTCCTGGCAGAAAAGAAACGAATGAATTTTAAAGGTGATCCGGGGTGATAGTGTGAATAGAAAAGCACTATAAATACCCTCCATCATCAGGCCACTGTAGCATGACCTGCATCCCAGAGGCGCAGAGCGGCCGAGGCGTCTGTTGTGCAATTCAGCAATGCCATGTGTAAAGAGACCTGCTGAGCTGTTTGTGTCCTTGATGAGATCTGACATCAGGTCTGGTCTCTTATGCGGCGGAGTCATCAAGGCTCTCCTGAATGGGACATTCTCGCAAAACATCTGTTTTATATGCGACTGTCAAGCCACGACTAACAGGGAACGTTAGGGGAAGTGCTCTCAAAGTTATCAAAAATGTTTCTGCAGTAACATTAGTATGTTACATAGTATACATTATATATCTAGTAACATAGATATATAACATGTTTAATGTTATATATCATATCATTATTCTTTTAACAAACAACTTGGTGGTTAGTGGAACATTTATTAAGAATTTACATTTTTACAAAAATGTTTGACATTTATAACGTTTAAGACTTTTGTTAGTTAATGTAAAGATTGGGGAAACGTTTCTTACAACGTAAAATTGCTAGCTGGGACAGTATAATCTAATTATTAAAACATCCACTAACTTTTAGGAAGTAAAATGACAAAATGAATACTACTTGAAAGACCTAAAGATGTTTCGGTGTTCAGATTGGGTCCATGAGGATTTTAACTGATGTACTTACATGAGTTGTAGACTGTTCAGAATGCATAGCTACTTTGAGTGGCTGTCAGTAGGAAATGATACTTTTTGCTTTCTGAATAGTGCAGTTAACGCCAATCAGCCGTTTTGTGTCCCAAACCGCGCAAAAAGAAAGCAACAAGTCTTCAGTCAACAGAAATACACACTTTTCTTATCACCTGATAACTGTCCATATAATTGTTAATCTGTCTTTGAGAGACGTCTACAGTAACAACGTCAGCTCTGAGCAGCTCTGAACTTATGACGTATAAATGTGTCAGTTTAACATTGCAGGAGAAGCTCCCTGCATTCAATCTGAAGCCCTTATCTGTCTAAATCATGAGGTACTTCTATTGTTGTGAAATACAAATTCCTTTTAGCGTAACATCATGTTTTTAGATCACCTCTGATGGCTGGCGATTTCTAAAGTAACTTTAGCTCGGTCGTTGTGGATGTCTTGATTTTTTTGAAGAAAATAGCTCTCTGGGAACTCTCTCAAGATGCATGAGCGGGCTGATGGGAGAACAGCGTGTGCACAAACACTCTGAAAGAGTACAGGCCAAGATATCCAATAATAACACAAAGGCAGTGGACAGAAAGAGAGGCACAAATCAGACAACGTTTTACCGGCGTCTCTTTATTGCTGCTTGTAATAGAGACGGGGGGGATGAGCTTCCGCTGATGGATTCGAAATTAGATGGAGAAAGATTTTTCCTTAAATGGATGTTAACAGCATCTTGGTGTCATTACCACAAGCCAATGATCGCCGCTCGGCTAATGCGTTTCATACTGAAAGTTTAACAAATCACAGACAAGAGTTTGTTGCATCAATCAAAATTTAAAAAAACTAAAGATTGGAAATATTTGTCCAAGAAATGGATCCAGAGGTCAATGTCTTCTTGAGAGAAGTTTCCTGGAAAGTTACAGTAAACGATGGTGAATTATTTTAAATGGACAGCGGGGGGCAAAACTGTAGTCTTTAATAAACTTTTACTTTACTTTAAAAGACTTTAAAAGAACGCAAATCATTTTAAATTAAAGCCTTTAATTAGTGATCTCTGACTTTTGGAGTCTGTTATTCCTCGGAGACTGTTATTCTTTACATTTGCAAGACAATAGGTTGCAATAACAACTGCAAGAAGATTCTCAACACATTTGTTTGTCAGACTGCACAACTGTGAAAACAGCGATGACTCAAAACCGGCTAATTGGTGTTTTGTCTTGCCCAGTGTATTAGTCTCATTTCCTGTCAGTCTGATGAATGATTGGATGATTGATTCTCCGTCTTGGGAATGATATGACATGCAGATTCCGGTTGATTAGACACCAGAGGGATTTTGCCGTGCGGCAGCGGGACCGTTCTTTAAGACACGTGCCACCTGAAGATTGTAATCAGATAAGACGTCTCTCGCAGCGCGGCCGGCGTGTGGCTGCCACCAATCAGATCCTTGTCATGGAAGGTTTATTAAATCAGAATGTCCTTAAGTACGTCTGATTAAAAATGAAAAGAAAGAAAATAAAATCTGATCATCAGGGAAATTTTTAAGGATATTTTTACCCTGATATTCATATCATTAACCCTTTATGCTCTCTGGACAGTGATCACGACTCCAGTCAAAAACAAAACTGCTCATAATTCACCTCAAAATCAAAAGACAAAGAAAGAAAAACAGGCACATAGGAAAGAAAAATTACAGATGAGATCTCTTTAATTTCTCAGATTATTTCTTTTAGACAACACTGAGATTAAATAGAGATTTCAGTAATGTCACAAACTGAGGTCAAATTTGATATTTTTAATATAAACCCAAAAAATTTCATCAAATTTATCCTAATTCAGATTATTTATATTAGTTTAATTTTAGATTATATTTTATTGCTTTATTTTATTGCTCCAAGTTTAAAAGTATTCCTAGATCATGGGAGTATTTGGTGTACTCCCAATATTTTGTGTTGTTGATTTAAATGTAAAACTAAAATTATCCTTTAAAATTAGTCCTTTAAATCACATGCTGTCATACGTACATTGTCACAAAGGAAAACAAACAAACAAACATAGGAAACAAAATGTAGCATGAGCAATCATTGGTTTGAGAATAAGTACAGTATGTGATATGAATTTAAACCAGAAATAATCCAGCATCCTGCTGAAGAGAACGGCTGAAACATAATTGCCTCAAATGGAAAACCTGATTAACGGAAGTTAAAACAAAAACTGAAGTGGTTTGCGCAAATGAAACAAAGGCATAAAAAATCTGAGTAAAAATTCATTGGCCATAAGGATTAACTTACTGTAACTTTAAATGTAGCTAGAAGGACAATACAAGACAATATAAGCTAGAGTAAAAATATAAGCATATCAGATCTTAGTAGATACTAGAAATCACACATATACACGTTATCTCCATCCGCTGTCCAACAACCACTTACAGTGGTACATCTAATTAACATATAATTAATATTCATGATCTATACATTCATAAAAAAGATTTTTCGTAGTATGGATTCCTTTTGTTGAAAATTTGATTTGCTACCATCTTCCTGGTGTTTTACAATACTGGTGATCTTCATCGGATGTTGGGATACCAGAGCCCTCACCACAAGTCTCAAGTCTCAACTAGTTTAACGAGCACGCCATGTGGTCAACCAGCAGCATGCCAGCTTGGATCAGTATGGAAAATCATGCTATTGTAAGCTGGTCTTTTCACCATGAATGTCAGAAACACAGCTTGAGAGAGAGAGACAGAGAGAAAAGGAGTAGCATCATCATTTCACTTAACACACTAATGGGATGAGAGCAAAAATCAATCTGGAGATAGGAGCGTTTAGAAGTCCGTTTGAAATACGTATTCCAGCTGCAAAGAAGGCTTTTGAATTCAACAAGAATGCTGAGTGCAAACATGCGTAATGTATATTTCATGAGTACAGTGAGCAGTGCTTCATGTCTCCTCTGTACATGCTGAAAGAACGCAGATAATGTTCACCGACATGTGCCATAGTGTGTCATCTGTAAGAGGGCAATGTGAGGCCAAAAAGTTTTTTTGGGGTATTTTTTTTTCATTTAAAAGATTCTAAGGTGGATGACCTGCTGTGGATGAAACTCATCTGAAATGTTCCAACAATCACCAGATTCATTTATAAAAAGTGTCTGAACCATCACTTTCTGTCGGGCTTGCAAACCAAAGTCAGAGCCCTTGTTTCAAATCATAAAATCAAAACCGGCCCTATTTATTTCCTAAACTTATTGTGCACGATTAATCAGCATTTTGTTGTATAGAGTAGAGATGTTGTTTTGTAATGCTTTAGCAAATTTAAAGCTTGCATTGCTACTAAAATGATTTGTGTTGGGCAATAGTTTAAGGTTATTATTGAAGATAATGAATAGTTAATGGAGTATTGTTTGTTTAGCTGGTAGTTTAACTGGTAGAGCATTGTGTTAGCAGTGCAAAAGGTTGTGGGTTCGATACCCTAGGAACGCACACACTGATCAAATGCATAACTTGTATAACAATGTATCATCTTCCACCTCAATGTCTTGGTCCAAAAAGAAATGTGCTGATTGTGTTTCAGAAAAGCAGCTGTCCTCCATAATCCACTGCAAACTCACATTCAGCTCCAGGTCTGTTCTCATGATCCCTTGTTCCATTCTCTTAGGATATTCTGTCTCACACCTTATGAAATGAAACGAGCTATGCATTTCTTGTTGACTTTACCATCAGAACACTTTGTAGCTTTAATTGGTCTTCTTGATAAATGTACTGCAGTAAAAATGCTACAGACCTGTAAAATCAAGAGTCTGTTAATGGGATCTCACTTACACACACACACAGACAGACAGATATCTGCAGTGCTTAACAGGTGGATAGCATTAAAACACAGATTGGTGCTCCATGGTTCTCATTAAAGTCAACATGATGTCACACCGTCTGACCACCAGTAACCACGGCTACCACAACCGGAACACCGCTCACGCTCATAAACGCTTTCAGACAGCTCCCAGTGACTTAACAAGAGTGTCTATAAAGACCAGCACTACATGACAATGATGCACAATATTGGCTCATCCGATTCCATAAAGCTACTGAGTCAGTGTTAACTTGTGAGTTTAACTTGGAACATTACCACTAAAGCTGGTTATTTCTCATGGGGCGATTTAACACTCTTGTATGTTATTGTAAGTATCAATTCTTAAAAAAAACCTTCATTGATCTTCAGAGGAGCATGAGAGAAAATGTGATAATTGATAACAGCGTGAGATGTTTTCATTATTTCAAAATCTGTCTGGAATCAAGTTCCTTTTCAATAAAAATTGATGTCTCGCGAATCTTCACAGACATCAGACTTTGATCGATAGATATTTTGCACAATGACAGTTTTAAGACGTGAAGAAAAGCAAGGCCTCTTTGAAGATGGCTCTTATGAAATACATATATGAATTTTTTTTTTCTTCATGCTGCGATGGTTGCCACAAAATCCGAAAGAATCAGTAAAAGTGTACAAAAACCTCAATCAACACCAAAAAGACCAATCAGGAGTGTATATAAGAATGTATATCTACAATTTTGTGTATATATTGTAACAGTGTAAGTTAAACCTAACCTGCAGCATGTAGAAAACTATTACAACATTTAAGATCTGACTTGCTTTTAAAAGGCTTGATAAAGACATGATAATTAAATTGGACTCACAACAAAAGACTTAACTTTGCATCACAAACTTATTAACATGTCTGCACAATACAACAAAGCATCAGTTTTTTAAAATTATGCTCATAAAGACCCCAAATGAGGCCGAGTTCAAGGACAGCCTGCGAGTCTAATGCTGTTTAAAAATGACTCCATCTTTTCAAATCCATGTCAGGGTTCGGATGATCGGCAATGGTTTGGTTTAATTTTCAACAATCTGATGCCACAATTTGATGTCTCTTTCCTGTCTTCCCTATTAACATACAGCTTTTTCTCCACTTGTTGGATTTTTTAGAACATCTTCTGACACATTCGGGAGTATTTTACTGCTAGTATTCTCTAGTTTAATGGCTAACCTTGGGCCTGCAGGTTTTACATCATCTGTGGCAGCTGATACTGGCAACAATGTGCAGGTTTGTACAGAAAATTTGTTAAACCTCTTTTAATCATTTATTTATTCCAATTTATGCTATTTTACCTACACTTAAAATACAACATTGAGTATTCCCTGCACCAGCATTAATAAAATGGCTTTTGGGAGCAGTCTAATTATCATGAAATGTTAATTTGCACTGATTTTCCAGCAGGGCTATAGGAAGCAGAGTCATTCTTGTCTAGCCTCAGTATTGCCTTTCTGAGTGCATATAGGTTTGTGGGGGAATGCATGAAAAGATTACCTGTGCCTGTTTGAAGCTCATAGCTTTCCTTTGTCTGTTTCATCTTACCTTTTCATCCTACATTATTATAAAGGCATCATCATTTCCCATATATGTGCTCAGGAACAGAGAGACTCATTATGTCCTCCGCTGATCTTCTGTTCTTTTTCCTCCTTTGCGTTCGCTTTTGTTGCTCACTGTGTGTTGACATTTCCTGCCACATGTTCAGTCTGCAAAACAGCATGAGAATCCTTGTAAGACCTGCCAACCAATTTGGTTCCCTGTCACTCAAATATCATCAGCATACTTTAGTATATGTGTGCTTCGTTGTGCCTTGCATAAGATGACCGGGATCTGCAGCTATACTTCCTGTCACTTCCTTCAGTCTATGATCGAAATAATATGTTGCTACATACTTGCTTCCTACCTGCTTCCTGTTCCTATTCCTTGCATTTTGGTTTCATAACCTCACAAAAACACCTCGTGCTGCTCCTAAAGCAACTGTAATTGGCACAAAATATCCCTTTTATGAATAATGAAGCTTCAGGAACTATCTGCTCGGCCATTATGTTAAACACTGTGCAGAGAAAATAGGAGAGGATGTAGAGAGAGAGACAGAGAGAGAGACAGAGAAAGAGAGAGAGTAATACAGTTAGGAAAAGGGGGGGATGCAGGCATATGGATAACAGTTAATAGAAGTTTTTATGTTCTCATGAAAATTTGTTTCTTGATTGTACAAAAAAATCCAATATGTTTTATAGTTACTACCCAGCTAACCCTTTAGGTTGTTGTAAGAATGTTTCCATAACATTTCTAATAAATAATAAAACAAAATGTTATATGAAAGTTTTAGAATGTTTGAACGTTATTCAAACATTGTTTAGTTTTACATTAACATTTTTAAAATGTCTCGCTAGCTACCTAAGAATAATGTTTTTGATATATGACATGTAACATTAATAAAACAATAATAATTCTACTAACCTACCGCAAGAGTTTTTAAAAAACTTTCAGAGAACTTTACAGAACATTAGCCAACATTCTAAGAACACCACCTGTTAGCTGAGTAAGGTGTTTCATGGTGGTTTTCAACATGTTGCTGTGTGCTTGCTGGGTTTTTAAAGGTGACTGCTTAAGGTTGCTTACTGGCAACTTACTGGCAACTGTTAAGCTTCTGAGAGCTTTGCTTGGGTGGACCAGTCAACTAGTCAGCAATTGCTAGTGTCCAAAAAGACCAAAACAGTCCCCAAGCTTCTGTGATATTCTGGTCTCTAGATATGGCTTGGGTTCCATACTTCAATATAAGCATAAGCAGTAGTTATAGTGATTCTTGCCTTAGCCAGAACTACTAATCGCCCACAATGTTGATAAATGTACCTAGAAGACACTTTTATCCAAGTTGCTGTTGAGATTTTTATTGTGTTTATTTTATAAAGACAGATAGTGCTATCAGCTAAATGTTACTGCAATCCTGTATAAAAATGACTGCGCATACGCGCCTTTACACGCATAGCAGAGATCCACTGGGATCCACTGCAGAAAAAGATATGCCTACTGCAGGATTTGACGTATGGAGTATGCATTCTATGTGTCAGGACTCAAGGGTGTACTTCTTCTTAGTAATAGGGCTCTACGACGATCCCGGACTATGTCATGTCTACCTTACATAGTGCTTGGTGCCTCCCTGCAGAATATATTATTGGAGTTATCCATCACAGACTCAAGCAATTCCGCTTCATAGCCTATATAAATGAGTGAGTTCAACTAAGAAACGTCCAGCTCTAGTAAACTGTGCTTTGCGAATGGAAAATAAAGACTATTTTAGGATCATTATGATTATTTGCACGGTGACATTTTTTCATGACAATTAAGCACAATCACCGGCCCCCAAAGTGTCATTACTGTAATTCAAAACAAATTCGTGAAAATCATCTCGTCGGGGCACAGCAGGGGAGCGTAATTGTCATGAAAATATTAGCACAATGTTCAGCACCTTAAAGGCCCAAGAAATCAGACAGAAATCAGAGTGTTGTCTTTGTTTGCTTTGAGGCCGTCAGTATGCTAGTGTAATCCAGTTTGCTACGCTAACCTTTTCTGTGTTCTAACTTTTCTCTATCTTCAGGGAAAACAGACCAAAGATGTTGGTGACTCTAATTGCACTCATGGGCGTGTCCAGTATTTTTGGCCAGTCAAATGCGTTCAGGAACAAGTACCCTCCTACTTTTACTGCCTAACAACAGCACGAAGAAAATCACAGCAAGTTTACAGCTGTGATGTGAACATGGATATAGTGAAAAGAAAATAAGTCCCAATTTCCTGTTCCAGCACAAAAAAAGTCAATTAGCCATTTTACCAAGTTTGTAATAGTTTGTAAAACAAGCCTAATTTTCGTTATGCAATTTTTTTATTTTGATGTTGGGGTGGAATATGACCCTTATTTTTGACAGCTGTCTAAGAATCACCCAACAGAAAACCAGAGAATAAAACAAAGCAAATATCAAAGTACACATGAACATTCTTGCTGTACTTCTTAGAAGCTAAAAGTGTCTCTGCTCTTTTCTGTGCGTCACTTTTATTATTTGTATCTATTATTTCCACACATGTAATTCCTTTTATGTCTTTGAATTTCATTGGCTTCCATGACCGTTAAAAACCCTTCCTGTGTCTTTCAATAAATTGGGCTAAATGGCTAATATCCTGCATCTATTCTTTCACGATCCATCTCTCTCTCTTTCTCTCCCCTGTGCACCTGGTGGTTTCCAGTAGTTGTCGTAGCTTTATTCTGCCCCTCTCATTTATCACTCCCGTACTCCTGCCTTTTTTCTCTCGTTCAAATGGGCAGCCCATCCTCTCCACGCACATTTGTCTTCTCCTTTTACTCTGCATCGCTCTTCACACAACCCTTCAGCTCCCAGGACATCTTTTTACGTAGCGATCACGACCCCCCTTCCGAAACGAAGGGCCATGTGTCGTCATTAAGAATGTGTGAGTGTGTACGTGCTTGTGTATCTGCACAGTGTGGCAGATAAACTCCTCTGTGCTGCTGAACACGGGCATAAGCGAAGCTAATTCTGGATTTTTCCACCAAATGTAATTTATTTTTAATGTTAGTTATAGCTCATTCCTCATTTAACGTAGAAAAGAGTTTCCCAAATGCTTCTGTTTTGCAAAGTGTATGATTTAGGGTGAATTTAACGATATAAAAGGTAGTTATGCATTTCCTGAATATATCTGTGCTTGCGATAACAGTGTTAAAGCGATATAAATGGATTTATAGTTATAGTTTGACTCATTGATAGTATATGGGTGAAGTATGTGACAGGTTGTGTTTTACTTTGCCTGCCTCTTCACTCGATGGCCCCAACTTTTTAGACAACACCAGCTGTGTAGGTTTATTTCCCACAATGCATTGCAGCCAGTCCCCCTGGACTATGGTGCAGCACTGACACCTGCAGGAGAGGTACAAAGTCAGAAAAGAATCTCTCTCTCTCTCTCTCTCCCCCAAAAGGACAAGTGCACAGTGTGATCTAGGGCACAGTGGGTCGCCTTTCTTCCTAATTAATATGCACAGCAAGGATGAGCTAGCAGAATCCAATCAACACTGAAAGAGAGCAGAGCGGGAGAGACCGCAAACACGCGTGCACGCAAATACATACAATCACTTACAAGCACAAAATAAATTGATTTTCTGTGGAAGATCACAAGCCTGCCTTTATCTGCACATATGCATAAATGTAAATGTGATTGTCGGTATTGTTGCATATTACACCACAGTGTGTCATTGCTTATTCGACTAGAGGCCTGTTAATGTTGCCATAGTTACCTCTGTGAGTGACAGATTCTGTAGCCCCTCCCTTGTATGATGGCACTTCACGGGTGACTAGAAGTTCTGTCATTCTGTCTGTCTGCATGAGATTTTAGAAAGCGAGTTGAATTTGCTATTTTTGAATGTTACAATTTTGGTTAGTAACAGTTTAATGTGTACACACAACAACGTTAAAAGCCAGACATTCATTGGTTAACCACCAAAAAATGTAGGTAGTTAAAAGGTTTGCATTAACGTTTGCATTAACGTTTTTTTTAACGTTAAAGTGACAAAAATGTTAAGAATGTCATTATGACAGGTGAAGAACGTTCAAAATGTCCAGTTTTGTAGACATTATATTAACATTATTGCTTAGTTATAAAAATGTCATTCAAACATTGAAACATTTAAAAAACATTCCACTTAAGCAACTTAAAAATAACGTTTTTGATATGATTATCAATATTTAAAAAGTTCTACATAACTTTAAAAGAACTTTTACAGAACATTAGCCAAGATTCTAAGAACGTTCCCTGTTAGCTGAGTAGGCACCATAACTTAGCAGTCCAATATGTCACCCTTGGGATCAACCAATAGCATGAGTTTGGGGCGGAGCACCCTGACTTTTTCGTAACAGTGGGAGATGCAGCTTTGCTGCCCACCACCAGGACTTGTTGCAAAAACCATTATTCCTGGTAATTGTAGGTGCTAAAAATGAACCGGGTTTCTCTTCAGTTTAAGCATTGCGCTCAGGTGTGTATAGTACAAGATGCTTATATCGAAATTTAGATTCCACGTACAGGACCAAATATGCATATTTCCTGGCCTCCAGCTATATGTCTTTGGCCTCAGTGTTCTCAGCATTTATTTTACAGTGTGCTGAAATAACTCCTGCTTTGTTATATTGGGCTTTGTTTATCTTCCTAGTAATTTTCTGATATTAATTGGACTTAACATACAGATTATTTCAGCCATGAGTGTGCTAATTAAACAGGAGTTTTTGCTACCACAGAACCAAAACTGAAAGCATACAGTAAGGTTTCCATATATCTGCTATTATTTTGCTGTCGTCTGAAAAATTCTGCATTGTACCACCATAACAAGATAAATGCAATATTGTTATTATGCACCCTATAATTCTGGCCACTGTTCAGCACTATACTGGCTGAACTGTATAACATGTTATTTATTCTGTATTGTGAAAGTTATCGATCTGTTACTGCAAGGTTACAGGCGTATAGATTGTGTTTTTTACCAGCCAGTTTATAATACATAGCTGGACGATTGGCACAGCCCAAAACTGAACCTGTAAACATAAACAAAGATCGAATAAGGTTTATAGTGCCTCTTGGTTGTAATTTACACAGCAGGAAACCAGTTTAATTAAGCAATAAACATTTCTCACATATGCCAGTTTAGAAATAGCTGTTGCTGGAGGTGTTTTGCGAGACAGCGTAACAGGTTTGGCAGGTGTTTTGATTGATCTATTAAACAATAGAAACGATTCCTTGGGGAGGAAAAATTAACAAACTTAATTCAATAAAAGTTTATATGGTGTGTGACCACAGAGAGTTTGTGACCTTTGTTTGCATACACTGTTCTGGTCTATATTAAGACGTCTGATGACATGATATGAGACATTTTAATGACATACAGACGTACTTTAAACTTACAAAAACTGCATTGAGTTGTCAATTGTGTTCAATGGCTGTGTTCCAAAACTAGTGAACAGACAACATACTATGACACCATGCATTCCAGATGCACAGACTGTTCCAAAATGCAACCAAGCAATAATGTTAATACAATGTCTAAAAAACTGGATGTTGTGAATGTTCCTAGAACCGTATGACATTCTTGTTACTTCAGTACAATCAAAATATTTATTTTTACAGAATATTTGTGTGTGGTTTTCATTTTCTATAGTAGAACAATTCAAAACAGTCACTTGTGACGTTCCACTGAAGGTACAACTCTGCATTACAAAACACCTGCCAATATATGCAGCATTACTGTATAGCTTCCACTTTGGAACATAGCCATTAAGAATAAGAGAGAGAACGAGACAGAGAGAGAGAGAGAGGATGTGTATAGATATAGCTGTCCTGTAATTGGTTTCATAAATCAGGGTGGAGCTTTTTCAATTGGCTTTGTTCATGAAATTCAATGTTTAGATCTCTTAATTCCACAGAGTGCCTACGGACAGAGAAAAGCCTGGTGTCAAATGTCAAATAAAATGTGATTGTGTTTGACCGATTGATTGCTTTATGAGGAGGGAAAGCATTGGCCGTTGAGACTGTGGGCTTGTGTGAACGTGTGTGCGTGTGCATTTCTATTTCCTGTTACCAACAGAGAGTTCCAGGAAGTTCCAGGCAGATGCATTAAAGCTGCCAGACTTTGAGTGGAAAATTCCCTTCGGTGATGTATGGGAAATGACGTATGTTAAAAAGTGAAAATGACAGGAAGGAGGCAGAAAGAGTTCATGTGAGGAAAAATAAAAGGCAAACTGATAGTTGTTGTCGTTTTGGTTTCAGTGGTTTGTCACTGTGGAGGACGCTGATCATCTCAGCAGACTCAAAACTCATTAAAGAAGATCAAGTCCCTGTAACCTCCCCACAACCAAATCATTTCCTGTCTGCTTTTTCCTCAGCACACAGCAGTGCTCACCAGAATGTAACAAACAGGGGCGCCATAATGGTGTGAAGGATTAGGACGATTCTAGGGGCGAATGGACCAAGGGGAATACTGGCCCTGGAATGCGGGGAGAGGGGACCACAGACAAAATTAGAAACCCTAGTGCCCCCATGGTCCCAGGTATGGAACCTACCACTAAGACTACTATTGATTTACTATTGGACAACAAATGATAGACAACCATTGATTTAAAAACATTTTAGAATGAACAAACAAAGTGAAACTCAACTTAAAAACTGTTGCTGGAAAAATGAACAAATATAATAAGCATAATAAATAAAGTTTTCATATTGAGTGAGCTGTGGTCACAATCATGTGACCTGTGTCTGGACTCTATTAGACTCCCTACCTGCAGATGGCAGTATAGTTTGTAATGCATAATATTTTCAGAATTGCAGCGTTCAGATAAACAGCTTTAAAAAATACTGGTTCCCCTTGATCACATTAATGTGATGCAAATCATGAAAAATGTTGATTCCTCAGCTGATTCATCAGCTATAAAAAACTATAAATATACTTTATTCTTATAACTACTAAGATAAAGTATATAAAAATATAAAAACTGACATTGCTGAACTAACTACATTTTTAAAGTAAACTTGAAAATGGCATTCAAATAAAAATACATTTAAAATGCAAACTTATGATAACCTTGTTTAGTACCTGGAGATGAACAGATCCAGTCAATGTGGAGGTCTGTCATATAATTCAGGCTTTGCAGAGCGTTGATTCTCAAGGTCTATATTTTGCAGTCTTTAGCAGTCTCATTTCCTTCCTTTCCGAGGGTCACTGTAACTCATTCTGAACACTTTCTGCCCCAAACCGGAGGCTAGATTAGCGTCACTGTCACACCTGCAGCATACTACATTCATAAGCAAATTCATCAATCAGTTTACTGCTGTCACTCTGTATTGCTATCCACAGAACAGAACCTAGTATGTTGCTTTGATCGCTAGTTTATACTGTTGATAGTCTCACTGTGAACAGCTGAAAGAATCCATTACACTGGAAATAACAGCCACCCCTGCTGGAAAAGGCAGCTAAGCCCAGTTTCAGTCGGTCTTTTATGATCTTTAGTTGCTTCGAGCTAGTCGAGA
Source organism: Botia almorhae (assembly GCA_036877575.1). Taxonomy (NCBI): domain Eukaryota; kingdom Metazoa; phylum Chordata; class Actinopteri; order Cypriniformes; family Botiidae; genus Botia; species Botia almorhae. The sequence goes on from JAZGTJ010001000.1 coordinate 20,351, forward strand.
CAGTCCATCAGCTGGACTACTAGCTAGTAAGATGCTTTACATTTGAATTTAATTAACACTGACTATTCCCAATTCAAGCAATGTATGAAAAACAGGGTGGCAAAATTAAACTATTTAACTTTGTGAGACTTTGCAACTGTGTTTGTGTGTGTATAGATTATAGTCAGGTGTAGGGTAAATATTTTATGATATACACATCAAGTGTTGTTCGGTTATCGTGGTTTTGCCACACACACAAAACGTACAACAATGGTTCAAGGTCTACTTTTTCACAAGAGCATTTGCACAGTAGAATTAAGGGCTTTAAATTTTGGACCACCATAATTTGAAGACCAAGCTCACCATTTACCTTAAAATCTCCAAATCAGGAATTTTGCTTACCATCTGCAGTACCACAATTTGGTAACGGAAACCAGCAACCATATATACCTTTAAAAGGTTATATAAGGCTATATAACCTTAAAACCATAAAAGCTGATATTCTCCAGTAAAATTATTATAAAATCAAAATTAAATAAAAATTATAAAATCCTCAGCACTTCATTAAGTGTCTATTTTTACATGATCTTTTTGTTCCTCTCTCCTTCTCTCTCTTTACTCGCCTTCTTTTTGGCTCACTTTGATGAAGCCTCATCAGGGCTGAAAACGATTCGTCTTTTTAAATTAGATTAAGCGCACTTCACCATCCACACTACATACAAGATGTGCCCTTTTCCCGACAGCACGCATCGGAGAGGAAGTTAAGTGCTCTGAATCAGATCAAAGCCAGGTGGAAGTGTGATCAAGCTCAGCAGGAGGTGGCTGGCACGGATTGTACGTATGTTGCCCTTTCCTCTGCTCACAGGTACATGCGTGTATTAATGGCTGTGGGCTGAATTTTAGACACCAAGGAGCAAGGCCACGCGTGTACTGCCGTGCCTCTGTGACCTCAATGAAAGATCCATCAGCCGCACAATGCATTTTTCACTATCTCTGCCCTTTATTGCATTTGAATAGAAGAGGAGGAAGATGGATGGAGGAGGAGAATAATAATGACGATAACAGAAATTAGTTAAAGAGGAAGTTGAAAAGAGCCGAATGACGCGCAGGTCACACTTCACTCTGACATCATAAAGAGAATGAAGGCTACTGTATTTTAGAAGCATGAAAAGTTTTGCATTGTGGCATTATTGTGACAATTAAGCACATTTTCCTTTCAGTTCTTATCATCACGATGTATCCAGCTTTGTTTGTACTTTCCCTTATTCTTGTTGGAACTGGTTCTCACTTCCATTCATAGACTGGGACTGGTGACATCATCATACGTCTATATATGAAATTTTGTCTTGCATTCATTAGCATATTGAATCGTGATTGGTCTATTTCTTTCGTGTATATGAACACTTTCATGTATATGAATCACATTAAATAGTGTGTAATAAATAAAATTTTCACAATACATGAACTCTTAGTGGTCCTATAAGCAGGCTTGATTTCTTAAAGCCAAATACAATTTTTGATGCTCTTGATTTTGGAGTGCAATTTATACCCAAGATCTCAGCGGGTTGTGTGAGATTCACCGTGGAGATGCGCACACACACACACGCGCACACACACACACACACACACACACACACTGTGCTGAGCTGTGCGGTCAGAGAGAGGAGTAAGAGCTCTTGGAGGGAGTCTTCGGGTAAGAAGGTAACACAAAGAGACTGCAGCATCCATCATACTCTGCAGAACAGCCAGTGCGATGAAGAGAGAGAAAGAGAGAGGGAGCGAGAGAGACTAGAATAAAGCCCAGCAGGACCCAGAACTCACACACTTTTCAAATACCAATGCTTTTATCTTGCAGGTTTAGCTGTGGAGGTTACCATGGCTTCTGTTTTTTCACTGTCATTCAGCGGACACGCCACACGTTCCTTCTGGCTCTCTCTCTCGGGCACAAAAACATGTGTTAGTCATGTTGCCCTGTGTCACAGAAATGTGTTCTGAGTCCCAGCCAACTAAAGGGGAAAACACAGGTGACATTGTAGTTAAGAGAAGGCAATCACAGCATGTGGACATTATAACCTCCACACCTGTTCAGATTTACTCTTTGACTAGTCGCCCAGTTAAGTAGTAGATACGTTTTCTACTTACAAACCTTTAATATGTGAGGATTTGGTAATAGCGGTTCTGGCCTTGGAGCATCGGCTGGTGGCAGAACTAATCAACTAGTTGTACTATCGGTAGAGGACACACAACATGTGCTTTTATTACCTTAAACAAATAAGGGAAGCAAACTAACACACCTCACTTACAAGCGGCTTAACGGTACTAAATCTCCATATCCCGATTTTCGACAGAATCACGCCCGGAATCCCAGCTGTGAAGCGTGACCTCCCCGCGCCGTGGCCGCGACACGCGAGTCTTTCTCCTCATTGGCGATGGCATGCTTGTGCGGATCCTATTAGCTCCAGCAGTAAATCAATTTGAGTGTGAATCCAGGGAGAGAATAGAAGCCAGGTGAAGGGATGGATGTTGCCGTGCATGTTTATGTGGTTGCGGATGCAGATAAGACAGCGGGCAGCGTATCAAACTCTCTCTGTGTAAGAAGCCTGAGTGTGTCTGGAAGGTGAATATAGCTCACCCCCTTTGGCAGAGCGAATTACCTCCCCAGCATGTGTCGAATGGGTACATGGGGCGTGGAGTGCTTATGGCTTCCAGGCTTAGAGGTTGCTTTTCGTGGACCTGTTTCGTGCTCTTTTCAGACATAATGGAGTTCTCACTTATGATTAACTCTTTGTCGTAGAGGTTTTTCTTAAACTTTAAGAAATGAAGTCTATAGGATATTCATCTAGATTTCTACATTGTTTTTTTGCGTATGCAAAATCACGCCTAGAAAGTTATGCCCAAAGTTTTTATGGCTAATAAAAAAAGAGTTGTTAAGCAATTGCTCGACAGTTTGTTCATCACAATCTGCTTACCTTACCCCAATTCACAATGATAAATGTATAATGGTATGGTTTATGATTTGATCTTTGGGTCCAAGTTTGCAGGAAATATCCATCTGTAAACAGAAAGAAGAGAATACAGCTACTATGTCACATATCCAGATACTGTAGATGGTGCAGTGTTTGTAACATGTTCCTACAGCAGTTCTTTAAAATTTAAACTTGCCATCCATGTTGAGAAAATACGTATGTGAGTACAATGCAATTTTATGCTTCAAACAAAGATGGCGGTAGAGAAGCAAAGGTACAGTTAAACCTTTATGCTTTCATTTTGGTAAAAAAACGAACAATGGTTTTTAATACGAGTCTTTTCACTTCACACATGGAGAAATGCTCTCATCTCCTCTTCTGTCAAGTATTCTGTCCTTGATTGATAGAAAACATTAACTCGTAACCAAGCGTTTGGAATTACAAGAATTTAAGAGAATAAGGTGAATCTGAAGTGTCTTCAAGAAGGCTAAAGAATAAATGTAAAATGCAAAGCCAAGGTAAATTGGCCTTAAAAGAATTTAATGACAAACATTTGAGTTCATATTGCAATTTATGATTTTTTAACTCAGAATTATATTAATTATTATATTGGCAAATTAGTCCACGCATAGTTTGGGACATTGCCGAGATCTCCTTATTTGTGCCCATTTTCCTTAAAAGAAGGTACAGTCAAAAGTCTACATACACAAAGTCCCATTCCACCTAGATATTAAAGAAAATCTCAAGTGTAATATTTCTTTCCTATGTTCCTCTTTCTCCTTGATGGGTGACATACCTGAAGGTATGAACCTAGGCGCACACATGCGCAACCTATTTCTATAATGATCCTTGGAGGTCCACCACTTCATATAACATCAAACAATCAAATTCCCAGTGCTCAGCTGTGTATGCTTTGTGTTGATTTCAGTGAGCCAGAGGCACCATGTCACAAGAGCATCCCTCCTCTGACGCCACCTCTCGCGCGGCAGCAGAACTCACGTCACCCCTGACCAAACTCTGTGCGTCTGCCTCTCACTGCCCTCTGTAGGTGGAGATATTAGCAGTGTTCATATTCGACCACTTTCTCCCTCACTGTAGAGTTTTCCATAAACCGCATTTCTTGTGCCACACACTGCCGCAGGTTTACCCACAATCCACTGCAGCCCTTCTGAGCAGCTGTTAGGGAGTGTAATGAAAAATATCAGTGTTAATGCCTGTGAAGACGGTCTGTTACCACACAGTTTATGAAGGTATAGATACTTAACCACAATGCGGTTCACAGGTGCCCCATATAGATTTATTACACTCACAGCATTTGTTTATGGAGACCAAAATCTAAGAGAGGTTAATTCATAATTAGAATGTTCAGTATATAAATGCAATTATAGCCATGACACTAATGTTTAATAAAGGATATACATACTTTCATTCAAAAGTTTAGGATAACTTGAAATGTTTTTTATGATCTTAAATGTCTTTTTTATGAAGTTATTTGCTTTAATGTTTAAAATTATTATTGTAGACAAAATATTATTGTGTCAACATATTAATCTGTTATTAGAAAATCATTTATTTTAAATGTTATTACTGTTTAAAAAGCATGGCAGGGTGATGCCTCAAGAAACTAGATGGTAAAATGCCAAGAGAACATTATTGCAAATCCAGGCAACATGTGGCTACATTAAATATGCTAAAATATAACATGCTTTGATTTATTTTGATATTTCTGTATTTGGAATGTTCTCTGGGTGTATTTAAAAGTACATTCCAAATATATTGTTTTCTGCCCAATGATCAGTTTAATCCTTTGCCAGACCTTGAGTTATTAAAACACAGAAGAATTGAGCTACATACCAAAGAGCCGAGCACCATCACTAATAATTGAGAGTGAATGTAACTACCAGCCATGGGAACAACATTCAACTTCAGGTCCAGTGGGGCACATTCAATTACAGGAGCAACTTAAAGCCAGAGAGTGGGTGTAAGGAGAGATCCTGAAGAAAGGAATTATGGGAACACATAATGGCAATAAAGGTCAAAAGGACATTGTGTGGACAGTGAGAAAAAAGAAAGAAAGAAAGATAGAAAGATAGAAAGAAAGAAAGAAAGAAAGATGGAAAGAAAGAAAGATAGAAAGAAAGATAGAAAGAAAGAAAGATAGAAAGATAGAAAGAAAGAATGAAAAAAAGAGAGAAAGAAAGAAAGATAGAAAGAAAGATATAAAGAAGTAAGATAGAAAGACAGAAAGAAAGACAGAAAGATAGAAAGAAATAGATAGAAAGAACGTACAAGTCAGTCAGTCAGTCAGTCAGTAAGTAAAGTTAGTCAGTCAGTAAGTAAAGTTAGTCAGTCAGTCAGTCAGTCAGTCAGTAAGTAAAGTCAGTAAGTCAGTCAGTCAGTCAGTCAGTAAAAAATAAAGAAAAAAAGAAAGAAAGTAAGAAAAAGAAGAAAGTAAAGAAAGTAAGAAAAAAGAAAGTAAAAAAGAAAGATGAAAGATAGAAAGATAGAAAGAAAGAAAGAACGTACAAGTAAGTCAGTGAGTCAGTCAGTAAGTAAGTAAAGTCAGTAAGTCAGTCAGTAAAAAAGAAAGTAAGAATGAAAGTAAAGAAAGAAAGTAAAAAGGTAAGTAAGAAAGAAAGTAAGAAAGTAAAAAAGAAAGTAAGAAAGAAAGAATGAATGTAATGTAAATACAGCATAATGGAATACGATTTAGATCAAATATTGGGCAGTAACTAACTAACTACAACTGACCTTCTCAACTGTTTGTTATTCATCATCCTTTTATCAAAATACAGCAAAGTTATGTAATGTTACCAAATAAGTCAAGGTAATGTAATTAAATTAATGTGATACAGCACGAACAGACTGAGAGATCTGATAAAGAAATATGAATATTAGACTGAACATTGAGATGCTCTTGAGGATAAATCTGACATCATCTGCTGCAAACACGGATTCAGTTCCGGCTACATTCTGGTACGAAACACTCTCAGTTCACAAACCAATTCCTGATGGATAAAAAATCCTTCCTTTTATCCCCCATATTGAGTATTTAGTTTAATTTTACCCAGAAATATTCCATTAATTACCTCTTTATAGAATTGTTTATTTATCTGTACATTTTATCTGTACATTTTATCTGTATCTGGAACGAGCCAGATACATTTAGAATGAATTTGTTATTTATTATAGTTTGTCTGATGCTGTCACTCTAATTATTATCATTCATTTTTCTTGGCAGATAATTCTGGCAAAGATCTGATTGCCGTGTAATTGAGAAAGATATTTCTCTTCTAAATAGCTTCAAGGTGCTTTTTTGCATTGGTCTGAAGGGTAGACTATAGTTTTGCTACCAGTACTGTCCACAGATCAGCATCCATTTACAGCATCTCCATCATTTCCTTCCAGCATAACGGAGCTTCACATCCTCAAGTCTGTGTTTTTATTGACTGGCCTTTGGAGGTGCTCAAACCCATTTGTTTAGGATCTAATCTATTTTCCTGCTTGCCGAAAACAAAGAAATGATTAGAAAACTTTTCCAAACACAGCAACGTTTGCTCTCCCATCATTCCCTAATTTGATTCAACTTCTCAAACAGAGCATGTAATTCATTTAGAGGAAGACAATGTCCAATTGCAATGGAAAGCCGGTGTGGCAGCGCTTTGCGTAAACAGGGGCGAGAAACGGCGTCGCCGGGATCAGACCGTTCTCTAATCCTCTCTCCCTCATCCATGCATGGTAATTACCAAGCTGAAAGAAACTCCTCTCCGCGTTATTTTAAATAATGAGCCGCACAATAGCTGAGGGAAACGCTATTCTTCAGAGAAACATCTTAGCATGGCCTGCTGAGGTTTCATAAGCAGCGTTCTTGCTCCGGTGGAGAACACAGAGACATGTCTGATCAATGGACGCTTCTATGAGCTACAGGGAAGATTCCTTCAGTCCACTTTAAAATGCGCTTGTGCGTAAGTGCATAAATGCATTTCCCAAAATTGCCGTTAACTTACTGCTAAGGTCCTGGTCAGAATTAACACCTGCAACAGCAATTGAGAAGACGCATTTTAGATAAAAATTAACAAATAAACGAATTTCTTATCGATAAATGCAGTTCACAGTTGCCAAGCAACACAGCAGCTTCTATAGCTTGTGTGGTTATTTAGTAGCTTTTAAAAGTGACTTTGAATGCAGCTCATCCAATCAGAATTTTAATTATATTTTGTTTAAAGGTAAAAGATTCCAGGCTAGCTTTAAAAGCATGCTGCCTCCGATACACATGAACGCAATGAAAGCACATAGTTTGACAAGCAAGTAGGACATCCTACATTCGGACCGAATGCAATGATTGGACGAACATTTTATGATCCTGTGCCTTCCACGGAAAATATTAAAACATCTACAAATATTTAGACCACTTTAAGCAATCGCATTAAAAATATGCCATAATTTGCTCCGAGGTCACATATCACTAATTGCATTACACGACCTCGTCCCAATTACATTTTTTAACAGAAATTGGAATGTAAAACTTCAGAATTTAACCAATATCAGTTTACAGGTGCTTACATTGGCTATTTTACAGCGTGGCTCATCCAATAAGAATTCAGAGTCAGAACTATCCGTTTTATTACTCTTTTTTTATCTTTGAAAGAAGCCTCGAGCAATCAGTGCCAGCTAAGCTGCATGGAGTCGCGAAAGGCCGTTTTAATTTGTGAGGTGCTCAAGTAGCTGAACTCTGGAGACACAAGGGCCCTTTTGAACATGCAGGGCGGCGCGTCTGGTGCCTGGCCACTATCATCCCTGCAATTACAACACATGCAACATGGCCCAGAGCAACTAATCCACCCTTAATCTGCATCCCAGGCCTCAGAGAGAGAGACAGCTGCTAAAAACATCCTTCAGAAGGAGAGAAGCAGAATAAACTCCTGTTGCCTTGATACACAGAGTCCTGCTTTACGTCAAAAACGCTGCTTAGTAGTAATGTTTACATGTACATTTATGCATTTGGCAGACACTTTTATCCAAAGTGATTTACAATTCATTCAAGTTATACATTTATGTTTTTTGTCGGTGCATGTGCTCCCTGGGAATCGAACCCACAACCTTTGCGTAGCTAGTGCAATGCTCTACCAACTGAGCTACAGGAACACTTTTTAGTTTACTTATTAGTAACACTTTAAATGAACCTTATCTATATTACACATAGACAAATTATAATGCTATATAAATATATAGCTTTATATTATGTTTGTTACATTATGTATATAAATATATACCTTTCTATTATGGAGAAAGGTATTGATAAAGGCCTATACATTATAAAGTACTATATATATATATATATATATATTCATACATAACAGTAATCAGACAGTACTTAATCTATCAAATGCTTAACTTTACTTGTATTACACTAGGCCATTAATAAACCACTCAGAGTTCCACATCCAACCTCATAGCAGCCTAGCAAACTAGCAATTTTTGTGGAGAATGTAGTTATTCCATAAGTTGTACAACATAGTGATCATGTATCTACATATGGCCCATTTTATTTGCCTCATGTTGTGTAGGTGCATTTACATGGAAAGTCACGGTTGGTAGAGCTGGTTCTGGTCAGGAACCTGAACACTGGGATTCATTACGCTTTAATCCCTTCAAATCTCAAACATGGATTTATAAATGTGAAAAAAGCTCGTCTACATCTCCAGAGATTTTCCCCAGCTGCACACACTGGAGTTCTGCATAACCTTACAGCCCACCGGGTCAGATGAGCTTTTAGTCATGACCCTCACAGCACTCCAGTGCTTCTCAAAACCATGTCCTGCGCTCCTTCATGGGTTTATCTTTTTACGTGTGCTCAAGTATCTTAAAAAATACTACATCTGACATGTCTCCTCTACAGTCACAAAACAGACCTCAGCAATCTTCAAATCCGCTCATCAAACTTTGCAATGTAAAGTCAGAAATTGCAGTACAAACCGAACATTAACAAAAGTAACAAAATGCCACATTTATGTTTTTATGAAAGGGAAAAGTTTATTTGTCCACTCTAGAGAATTAAGTCCCGCCTTCTAACATTCTCATAACCAACAATAATGTTAATACAATATCTGAAAAAGTGGACATTTTGAATGTTTCTAAAATTTAAAATTAAAGTTTTTAACATTTTTATTTCCATAAAGGAAACATTACGAAAATGCTCATACAACTTAAAATTGTTAGCTGGGTATGTAGGCAGTTGAAGGATTTGAAAATACCCAACATTTAAAAAATGCTGAGTGAAATTTAGCCTAGCATGCAGGTGGCCTAAAATCCTGCTTTAAGGCATCTTTATATTCCGCTACTGTGCTGGACTTTCTAATTAGCCACGTGACATCCTTTGTGTCATTTCTCTTTGCAATATGGATCCCCTGGTGTTGACATTGTAAAAATTCTGGGTACAGCCAACCGACCTCAGAGATTATAAAGAGCTCACATCGAGTAAAGCAAGAAAGAGAGTAAATCAGCAGAACCTTAGTTAACAAGCTTGTTCTCTATTAGGAAATTAGAGCAAATTTATTTTTCTCTCCTTAGCTCCCATTGGGAGATCATGGCCCTCCCAGTTCATAGTCTTCTCTAATTCATTGCTTTTTAACGGCCTCTTTTCATTTTTCCCCTCGTCTTGCTGTCATTTCACCTCTCTCTGAGGCACTTTATTAATGAAACGGAAGATTGTTATTTCTGATACTCGCATCCACCTTGAGACAAAGGAGGAGAGAAATAAAGAGAACTCATTTGCATCCGTGGATCTGAGAGACATTCAGTGGGTCCTGAATGCTGAGGTTGACTGACATTATACCCGAGGCAAAATCTTTTTCCGAGCTTACAAACAGAGCTACATTCCAACACCTGTATGTGTACTTTACTAGTGTACTGGCTACTTCCTTAATGTAATATGCTATGTTGAAAGTATGTTGAACGTGTGCTGTTGAATTGATGAATTAGCATTAAAACACCAAATCGAAGATAATTATCCCTGATAAAAATGCTGGTGAATTATGGAGGAAGTTAAATTTATACTGTATGCACTGTATGCTGTTTACACACAGGTGTGTGTAAACTAGCTGTTTCACAACCGCTTAAAATGCGACTTAGCCAATTAGAACTTAGAGTCAGAAATGTCCATTACATAAACCATAAACAAGATTTATTCTACAGCTCTTCAGCTACAGAAGATAAAAAGACTTTATAAATGACAAATCATTAGGCAACATTTAAAAATACTAGGTCTGAGCTTGCCAAGGTCATGGGTTCTACTCTTTGGAAACAAATTTGCTGATTAAATGTGTATCTAAAATGTACTGCAGGCTTATTTGGATAAAAGTTTCTGTCAAATTAGGTAAGATGGGGGTCTGACCGCGGCTCACAGTAGCAGATTTCTACAGAACGATTCTGCTGTCAGCGTGTGGGCACAGTTCAAAACCGATGCCACTGTGAGTCTGATATTTTCCATCTGTTTTATCATCAATAGCAGGCGGCGTGTGCAAAAGAGCGGGATAATTACACCTAGAGCCGTACGGCAACAGAGGTCAAAATCAATGTCTTAAACGATGTCTTAACTGAACCCCTCCCCTCCCTTCAGCCGGAGCTTAACTCAGCCCTGGGGAACGTTAAGACAAAATGATCCAATCATAACAAAGAAAACTCACAAAATGAAAGATATCTTTCAGATGGACAGTAGATACTGTCATTGACCTCTGTGGACGTTCTCTGCTTCAGGAAATGAGGTTTGCCCAATCATCACCACCTGCTTCCAAATCAGCTGTTGTGTATTTGCTGGACAACAGTCCATTCTCTGTTATTACTTCATTACAAACCCATCATACAGAAGGCACTATTATAAGCAGTCTTTTTTTTAGGTTGTAAGAACATTTCTGTAACGTTTCCATTATGTAACAAATGTAAAAAAAAATTGAAAGTTCTAGGAACTTTTTTTAGACATTGTATTAACATTATTGCTTGGTTATAAAAACATTCAAACACTTTCAAAAACATATTCAAACATTTATTAATTCTGTAATCTTCACTAAACATTTCACTACTACTAACATTTTTAATATATATGATATATAACTAATAATGTTCTACTAATGTTACTGCATAACTGCTTTTGATAACCTTGAGGACATCAGACAATGTTCTGAGAACGTTCCCTGTTATCTGGGTATGGGATATGAATGTTTGCTTTCTATCCATCTCATTAGGAATAATGCAGGTAAATAAATCAACAAAATTGTACTCATTTTCTTGTTCAGCCCTTTCCCTCAGTTGCCCCAAAGCACACAGAGTTTAACGTTGTGGCAGAAACAGCCCTAAAAGCCTCTTCATTGATGCATTGATACATATTTCATGAAAACATGATTTGGATGTTGCCAATGGCAACCACCATCTCAGTAATCACAAACATGTCTGGGCAGTATACAGTCTAACTGTAACTATAAATACATTTATTAAGACTACATACAAAGGACAAACTGACCACACAATAAAAAAAACTTCCGCATAAGTATAGTTTAAACAAGATAAGTTTACTTCAAAAACAAAGTAAAGAAGTCATTATTTTTTAGAGAATATTTCCTCATTTATTTACCCCATTGGCAAACTGGTGTGCTTTTTTTAAACACAAACATCATAAAATTTGGTTAGATTTCTGCTTTAAACAAGAACAAAATCAATTTGCCAATGGGGCAATGGAAGGAAAATTCAGTTTTGCATCTCAAATAGAATTTATCTTGCTGCAAAATCTTGATATTATTTTACAGAAAAGAAAAAGGGAAATACTGTTAAAATATTTTTTACACTTCAGCAATGACCTTTGACAGCACTGCACTGTTAACAAGCTGGCTAATTATACTGTTATGCTACTGTTAGCTAATTGCATACGTTTACAAATGTATACGCTTTCATTTACATGCGTATCGTGTATGGCTGCAAGTTATTCAGCAAATGCAGTTTTATTTATGTGCGTTTACATTTACAATAATAATTCACATGGGCACTTTCTCTCGCTTCAGTTTCTCATTTCTTTTATTACTGGTGAAACGGTCACAGCGTTCTCATTTACCAGTAGTAATGAGTTTTAAATTAAATTCTTGTACTGAATAAATAAAGGGGAACAGAGCGGATGAGGTCATCAAGTTGTGACTAAAATATTGTGAAATAACAAACAAATGTTTTTTTGAGGAAAACATCATTTGTGTGCACAGGGAAGGTAGGAAAATGTACCTAGTGGGTGAGACCATGCGCATTTTCACATTTTTCAATTTCCTAAATTAGATTCTGTTATTGAATGTAAGCAAAATGATAAAGCAGCAAGCAGCATACATTATCACCCTGTTATTTTATAATACAGGTATGTGTCCCAAAATGAATGTGTTTCTAATAAGCATATTATGTAAGTGGGTAATTACAGTAGACAGATCATGATAAAGACTCTTCGCTGGAAGCATAGTCAAAATTTCTCATCCTGCAAAACTTTCTGAAGGAAGATTTATTGTAGGGCTCTGTATTTTTGGATGCTTGTGTTACCAACCCCTGACCTCTGAGGTGCTTCAAAATAAAAATGAACTAAATAATAAACACTATTGTTTACTCAACTTCACGTTGTTTCAAATCCATAACACGATATCTTCTCTATGGGACACAAAATATGATGATACCCAACTGACAGGGAACACTCTCAGAATGATGGCTACTGTTCTTTACAAGTTCCCTCAGTTTTAAAAAACGTTCTCGCAGTAACATTACTAGAACTTTTTAATGCATATCACAAATGTTATTCTTAAGTTGTTAGTGAAACGCTTTAGAAGTGTTACAGAACTTAAAAAAAACTAGACCAAAAAAAAGGAACATTTTCAATGTTTCTATAACATTCAACATAACATTTTTAACTCAACGGAAACATTGGGGAAACATTCTTAAATCTAAAATTGTTAGCCGAGTAGATAGAATGTTTACATTTCTTTTGCGTTAAATAAATGTGAATGAGGACGGATGTTAGTCAACAAAGCTGTTGGCTGCCATACGCCAAGTCTTCTGAAGACTTACAACATTTATTTAAACTATTCCTTTATATGAATGATCAAAAAATGGCCCAGTTCTGAGAATTCTGGTTAGAACAGATTTACTACAAATAATCCTAACCCAATACTTTATATACCACAGAAATAAAAAACATACAAAAACAATACAGCAAAATCACACCTCTGTACACACAGCCAATGCTGGTGTTGTGTAAGTGGGCATAAATGTGTGTGTTTACGAGTGAGTGCACAATCTATCACACGTGTGCGGTTATGGGATTCTGATTGTTACCTTTGTACATCAGATAATAACCGTCATGAGCAAAGCAATCATGGTTGTGGATAATGCTGCTCTTATGGCTTTTGGTAGTGTAGGGATGGGGGGTCTACAAGTTGCCTTTATCCAACAGTCATTTGTGCAATTGGGAGGACAAGAGCTGTATCGATTTGGGCCTTCAGATGTGAGTGCACATCATCAGAAAACATCAACCAGTTCAAGTGCCCATCACCTACAAACTGACCTCAATCCCGGCAATAATGATAATAATGACTCATGCTGACTCATTTACTTCCTCATTCTCTTCCTTTCTCTGTTTTCCTCTTTTCTCAAGAGAGGAATTTACCAGACCACATTAGTCTGGGGCAGACATCAGATCTTATGCGAGTTTTCCTTTTATAAAAGTTTTGATAGGCAAAAACATCAAAGTGTTGACTGCACTGCAGGCTGTTTTCCGGGGCGCTTCTGGGGTCAGTGGATATTTGGGGTTTAGCCCGGACATCTGTGGGCTGCTGTGGGACCCGTCCTTTGATGTTATATTGGAATATGATTCTTGCATATACAAGTTGAAAAGTTAAATCTGTCAGGAGTAGTTTTAATTGAACTGATCTTTTTTTAATGGAGCTAAAACTAAAAGCTCCCACTTAATCATTTAGCCAGAGGTCAGAAAAACAAAAAACAGTGAAGAACTGACGGAAGTGAAAGTCAAAAGTCTAAAATACAGAACATAACTGAATCATTTTAACACACATCAAAAACGATCAGACATCAAAAAGCTGTGAAAAAGACTAATAACTGACCCACCCAGACAATATATTATGGTTATATTTACAAATGCACAAATATAAATTAAACTGAAAAACATGTTTCTAAAAAGTAGGCCAGAAAAAAGTCCTGGATGGTCTGTTACTGGTCACCAGCAGGTCAGTCAAAATGGTGTCATAATGAAAAGTAGTTATTCAAGGTAATCACTTCCGATGACTTCTTTATACTCTTCTCTCTCTCTCTCCCTTCCTCTGTCTGTGTGTCTCTCTCCCTCTCTCTGTCTGTCTCTCTCTTTCTGTCCATCTCTCTGTCTGAGGAAGACTAGCTAAGAGTAGGCGTTGAGAACAGGAAGTGTTTTGACAGCTCAAGAGCGAGAAGTCATTGAACAACACAGTTTGTCAATAAGAAAACATATTTTCATTTATTTTTTTACTTTTTTTGTCTGTAATGGGGTTATTTAAGGTCCTGCATTGACTCAATAAATTCTTACCACCACAGTCATTAGACAGCGGAAATTGATCCATTATTTCAAAGGCCTCCATTGGCAACCGGCCACATCTCCATATCCTGTGATAGCACATCCAGAACACTGAATTGTTCCTCTCAGAGACTCAATGACATCATTTTGTCGTTCTAATGTTATTATGACACTCACAAATAAATAAACTTCCCTGGGCCGTTTAACCTGATGTACAAACAAAAAGGCTCCAGTTCAGGTTTAAATAAATTAGAGAACCTTAGGAAGACAGCAAAGCAAGGAAAGTGCCTAAATTAGGGTCTGTTTCACTTAGCATTTCTAAAAGAGAAGTGAATTTAAAACACAAGCCTTTTTTGTTTACCATTTTAAATGCATTACTGGCTTGGCAAAGAAAGCAAGACATGTTAAGAGTTCTTTTCAATTTCCTAACACGCTGTAACTAGTCTTAGGTGAACCAGTGTTTAACAGTATGCCTGGAAAGCTTTGTTTGTGAGATTGCTACAATAAAAGTTGTTTAAGAACTATACACTGGAGTCACCTGAAGTTTGCCTGGTTAGTATCATCAAATCTTAGATATAGTACAATTTGGTGCAGGTAACAGCAAATAAACTTGATACTGCTGCTGTTTTTAAATTTGTATCAAGTTCTTTATTTTTTGTCCACATCTGTCTATAATTGGGATATCATCAATTCCAGCATTTCTATCAACCAATCAGACTGTAGGATTAGGTTTAGGGTCAATGTTAGATTTAGGTTTGGGACTAGGCGAGGACCTTGTGTACCATTAATATCAGCCTATTATTTACCTTATTTTAATTGGGGTTGGGTTTAGGTTAGGATTGTTTTTTTAGGCAGGAATGTTGTTCCAGGACCAACAAAAGGTGTTCATCCAGGAACACGTCTTACTTGGCCAAATTAAGTCGACCAACGCTGATAATAGATACACAAACTCTGTTTACACTGTAAATTAAAATCTGCCAGTCTCGCTACTTAAACCACTCATGGCGTGATAACACCACTCTAAAAATATTACAGCCTTCTGGCTAGAGATCATTTATAAAAAAGTTTATGCCACGAGTCATATGAGGACATCTAATACACGTGCTGTCACACGGAGGAGCTGAGAGTGGGACTAAACAAGCAGTTGCTTGATAGTCCGTTTCATCCAATCGATCATTTCATGTCAGCTATAACAGGATAAGAGACAGTCCCGCCCACATTCATTGTTGGGATCCAGAAATAATTCATCAGGGAGGAGTTGCCCATAGACTGCTCACAGAAACAAACGAGTGCCGAGGAAGTGATGCATTACGTTGTAAGTTATCCGATGGCTTCGCACCACTTCCCCGTAAAACATACGTTCGGTAAAGACACTGTTAAACTCTGTAAATCATAGAAGCTGTTGGGTAAACTGGGAGAACATAAAGTGAAGTGGATTAATGTTGTTTTTCATCACAGTGGGTGTGCTGACAGGCGAGAGCTTGTGTGTAATGGTGTGTGTGTGGGGGGGGGGGGTTAGTTCGCTAGTACTGACAAAGATGTATTAACTTCTTATATGGTGCTCAAAGGCTGGGGCCAAGGTTTGATGGCCAAGTTACATTTTATGTTTATCATCTCTCCAGTACAAAGCTATGAAAAGGTCTGCTGATAGGGCCATCTGAACACACACCTGAGGTGGATGGGGTCATGTTTTAATCTGACGTGGCCCTCAGGCCGGCCTGCTTTTTAATAGACCAATGCAGAGTGTAGCTATTTACGGGCAATAAAATGGTGTCAGGCCCCCACTGAGGCACAGACTGCTCTCCACACTACAGTTTAACTAGTGTTGTCTGCTAATTAATTCAGTCCCACCCTGACTTCCTGTCAGGGTGGTTAAGTGAAGTTTCAGAACCACTCTTTAATATTACATTCGCACCTTTTTGCATGACTAAATGATGATAATACTGGCAAGACAAAATATACTTAAGCCAAATTTACAGTAAGTAACTGACCCAAATTCTTTGACAAAAACAGAATGTATGTCTGCAATAGCATAGCAAAATACAATTCATAACACAACATGCGATCTACAGCTTGCGTAGCTAGATGTTTTGGCTCTAAATAAGCACCGTTATTAAATCTAAAACATATGACACGAAATCAACTTTAAAATACTTTCAAAAGTCACCCAAACAGCTGGATTTCAAACAAAGAAAATCTGTAGAGACTTTTTGTAGAGAATTAATTTTGAAGAAGACATTTCATTTTGTTGGGTGTGATTTTTTTTTAAAGAAGTGTTAGCAAACAATTCCTAGAAATTTACACAGCTGTACTTATGTCAATGTGATGTCTTGAGAAATTAATTACAAACGGGATGCTGTGAGCGTGATGCGCGCGTTTCAATTGACTACAAATGTATCTAATTAAAGTATCAAAAGGTAATTCAAATCAAGTTACCACACGAGGACTAAAAAATACACTAGGCACAGACCCATGCAACTAATTAACACTGGCAAATATGAGCATGTGTGTATTCGGCCTTCTGAACACAAATCTATTGTCTTTCTCATGTCCCCAATCGTCCAAAGGCAACACAATTGTTCCTATTCATTTATCCTTTAAAAGGTGAAAAAACTGGTCCGGTTTGACAGTGGATTAGTTCAATACCGGCAATTCTGCCACCTTTGTTCTCCTGCACGGACATCGCACATTAACATTCCAAAGAAGAATCCTTTGATTTGTGGAATATCTGTATTCAAACTTGGAAATGCTTTTTACATATTAATTGGGATCAGCCAACTGGTAAGAGACGGCCCTGTTCTGCTTCTGTTGGCCCCTTGGTCTCTGTCCTTCAACCTCTGGCACTCTTCCGCCCATTACACGCAGCGCATTGCAATACTTACATGAAAGAAAGAGAAGGGATTCTGAAGACACACATTTTGGTGCTTTTAATAAAAGATTAGTCTCGATGGTGTAAAAGCAGGTTTTGCTCCTCACAAGATGTCTGCACTGGAATTCACAGATTTAAAGCAGTTCTTGGCTCGGGTGTCAGAAACGGGTTGTGCGCACTGGGTAACCATGAGAGTGGCCATCTTTGTTTACTGGCTGGTAACCCAGCTAAAAGAGGACATTCTAAGAATGTTGGCTAACATGCTCAAAGTTCTCTCAAAGTTATTCAAAAAGGTTTGAGCAGTAATGCAAGTAGAACTCTTTTTAACGTTATATATCATATACCAAAAATGTTATTCTTAAGGGTTTGGTAACTTAACGTTTAAAAAATGTTACAGAATTGAAGTCCGCAGAACATTCGCATACGACGTCTGAAAATGTTCCTAGAAAATTGAAAATAACTTTTCAAATATACGTTAATTAATGCAAATGTTACAGAAATGTTTATACAACCTAAAATTGTTGGTAACTTTTTTTTGTTCTCCTGTTGGCTGAAGAACTTCTCTGCCTGCCTCCTTAACCCTGTTACTAGGTGACACTTGTCGAGCTACAGAAATCAATTGAAATTTCGTGCCAGTGCTCTGTTACCATGCGGAATGCTTACATCTAAATGAACAATATATTCTTATGCTTATGATAAAACAGACACAAAAATCTCATTAAAGGAGTAAGCCTATCAGAGACTTGGGGATGGGCTCTGTTTACTTGGGCCAATAAAAAAAAACTACTAGCAACCAGCAAGAACATCCTAGAAACATGTTAACAATCACTCAGAACACCTTAGCAACCACACAGCAATGCCCCTAGCAACCAACCACATGATCTTAGCATTGTGGTAGTGACTTGCACAGGCAGGCACAATTTATACTTATCCTTAGAGATTGTGAATGTGTAGTTTGCAATTTAAAACATCTGTCCACCACATTTCTGTATCTTGCATAGATTGTGTATTGTCTGTATATAGCATATATTCTCCCACAATGTCTGTTGTTCTGCTTTCTGTTAGCCTGGGTTTGGTGCTAATGCACCACATTATGAGATTAATAAAGAACCTGCCTTCCCCCTGAGCTACTGTCAAGTGCACTAAAAAAAGTGTTCTTTACTTCTATACACTGAACTCCATTTCCTGCGGGGACTCGGCACTGCCACAGCAGTGATCAAAGAAATAATTTGTAAAATGAAGGGGAAGACCGAGCAGAATACTTTGAAGGTGACCCCTGTACAGTACGTGGACTTTTAGCATGACTCACAGGGCCCACCTAAAGAAAGTCCTCCAGGGGCCTCGCCACAGGACAGGCTGACAGATGAGAGTTCAAACTGAGAGGAGAGGCTGTGTAAGACTGACACAGGGACATCAGGCTGGTGAACGCGGGTGCGTGTGGAAGCAGCAGCCATCAATAATAAGTGAGACGCACTTCTGACAGAGGCAGAGAGAATTATAAGAGAAAGAGGAAGCAGGCCTGGGTCACTCCTGCTCTGAAGCACATTCCGAACAGTAACTTCTTAAAAATTAATACCGTTTTTTTTTTACTTTTATAGACGAATTTCTATTAAGGCTTTTAAGACTTTTAAAAATTAACTTTGTTCAAGCTTAGGAAATTAAACATCATGATGTATGCAAACAGAGAGCTAAGGTTAGTCATGGCCCAGTGAGAGATTGAGTTAGCTTACACGAAACTGGTGACTACCCAGCTAACAGGGAACAGAAACAGTCCCTAAATGCAGAACACTTTTCAAAAGTTATATATCAAAAATGTTATTCCAAGGTGGTTAGTGGAACATTTAAAAAAGAAGTTACAGAATTTTAAAAAGTTTGAATAATGTTCTTATAACCAATATTAATACAAAACATGGACCTAGAACATTAAAAATAGCAATTTTAATGCTTTTTACTTGGAAACATTACGTTTAATAACGTTTAATGGAAACGTTAGGGAATTGTTCTAACCTAAAAATGTTAGCTAGGTAGTTTTCATACTTGTTTTCATACTTGCTCAATAAACAGGATGGAGTGATATAGGGTGACACAAAGCAACTACCAAAAATGATGTCACTTCCTGAAGGATGATGTCATTGATGAGCTGACTTCTGAATGAAATGAAAATGATACTGGAAATTTTTTTTTTTAAATCACAAACTGATTACCCATTAAAACAATATTTTCATATTTTCAGCAAACCATCTTCTGTTTTAAACATTAATTGATTAAACATTAATTTGAACATAAATTGCCAAGGTTTTATATTAGAGAGCAGAGCACTCGGGGACACCTGGGGCTAAACGGCAACATCCGACAAGTAATGAAGTTATGTAAATTTACCCTATGATCACTTAATTGTGATATTCTGATAAAAGAAGAAAAGTAATATGATTTCCATCCTCAGAAATTCTGAGTTTAATATTGTATCCATAATATGAAGACGTGTGATGGGCCAATGAAACTGCACGGGGTAGATGTGCCTACAGCCTAAAAAATAAGAGGCATAAGAAACACCTGGAGAGAGAGAGAGAGAGAGAGAAAGACAGACAGACAGACAGACAGACAGAGAGAGAGAGAGAGAGAGAGAGAGACAGACAGACAGGGAGAGAGAGGGGGAGAGAGAGTATAAAAGAATCTAAGTATACTAATGATCTTCTCTCTCGCACATAAATAATCTCTTGTCTACTGCATCTAACTCTTTTTTGTGATGGTGTTAAAAAAGTCATTCATAATGTTTTGTCAGCCATTATACTGACACAGCGCTTTATCAGCATGAGGAGTGATTTCCGTCTCATGAATACGATGACAATAACAACTACAGTATTGTAACAGCCGCCGAATGATAGCACTAATATGAATATTAAGAAACCACATCAGCCATTTATCATTTTCCCCTCCGCTCATATTAATTTAGCGAGCGGAACGACAGCTGAAATACGTCAGCGCGTTGGGCAGATTTAGGATATACATCTTTGGGAAAAGGGAGCATGGATTACTCCAAAACCTCACAGTCAATTTGTGAGGAGGGCTGGAATTCATTCATCTCAGTGGGGCTCAAAATGAAAGAGAAGAGAAGCAGATTGAAAAAAATAAGTGTTGAGGAGAAGGCATGTGAAAAGCTTTGTTACGGGAACTGGGTTCTAGAAAATGTGAAATCAGGCAAAATTTTGATTATCAATTTTTGTAAGTCGATGGAGAATCGGTTGAGAGGGAATAGCAATGCTTCGGTTCATTGTTTTTGTTCTCCCCCACTCCATGCATGACATACACATACCTGCTCTACAGATCGAGGCAAATTCGATAAATGTATATTTGCGTTTATACCAGCGAGGCAGAAATGAGATTCCTGTGAAACGAACAGCACTGCCCTCGCTTTGCACCCGACGCAGATCGTCTGATTTACAGGAATGTTCTGTCAGTATAATTGCTCTTTGATGATAAAACTGCTCACAAAATGAATTAAAATCAAATGAATGAGAAAACTGACTAAGACAAAAGGTAGCTCATCTTCAGATGGTAAATGATCAAATCCTAATTCGAAACTCCATAAACAGTTTGCTCTGTTCTTAGGGGCTGTCACACTCCTCAGTCAATCACAGTTGTTATTTTGTGTGAGGGGTTCAGAACTGGGTTTGATGTGTGAACTGCACTTGAACTGTTTTGCTGCTTGATTCTTTGAGGTAGGCAGTGGTGTTCTGCTGCAGCCTCCACAGTCCTTGCATGCAGAACCAGCCTGCAAGAACTGCAACATGCATAATTCCTTAAACAGCGTGGTGCATGCAAACAGACATCGCTCTCTGCAATGCATTCTTTTGATATCGGAGTGTTGTACTGCAGTTAAAAATACAGAAATTCAAGAACTATTATTGGAACCAAACCTCATGCAAATCATTACCCGCCTATATTTTTATTTGCATTTATTTTTAAAAAATGGACCTGGTTCTGAGGAAGTCGATTTTCAACCCTAGTCAGTGTGCAAAGCAGAACAAAGACAGACAACGAGAATTAAATCAATTGCTTTTCAGTCAAGATTACCGAGCGTGCGCGCGCAGGTAAATTCTCCACATCCCTCACTTGCTGACTCACCGGGATGTTCCAGCAGCGTCTGAGCGCTCCATTATGGTGAAGCTGCAGGAGTGACGCATTCAGAAATGGAGCACACAACACTGACAGAGAGAGACAACAGGCAGATGGAGAGAGAAACGCATGGCGGGACTGCACAGCGGTGAGGACAGACATTCACCAATAATGGGAACTAGGAAATTGGACAGAGAGAGAAAGAGAGAGAGGGAGACAATGAGAACAGACATTAGAAGCATGGAGAGCATTACAGAATGAGTTAATGGATGAAATTACCTGTTGTTTCATCAAATGTGACTGTATGCTGTCTTAGGAAAGAACATCACATCATCAACTGACATCAAAATCTATACAGTGGAATAAAGGTTCCAAGATGTTTCAAGTTTTATCTCGTGGTATTTTCAGAATCTGCTTAAATGAAAGAGAGTGGGGAGGTGGTTTCAAAGCCTTAAAGTGTGTGTGTGTGTGTGTACTGCTCTACAACTTGATCAAGTGTCACCCACAGGCTGACAGAAGCTATAAGCGAGTAAGACACGGTCGCCCTGTTCATAACAATCT
This sequence comes from Botia almorhae, assembly GCA_036877575.1. Lineage (NCBI taxonomy): Eukaryota > Metazoa > Chordata > Actinopteri > Cypriniformes > Botiidae > Botia > Botia almorhae. The sequence goes on from JAZGTJ010001000.1 coordinate 42,420, forward strand.
CAGCAGCATGAAGGAATCTGACAATAGAGATATAAAAGTTTTGTTTCTCACCTGTCACAGCTGCACGGAGATGGCCTCCACTCACACGCTCACCATCAACACAGAGTTGACCTGCAGGGGACAGCAAAAAGCACAAAGTGTGTCATTTAAATAAGGTAACAATTGGCTGAACAACTAATCAACTACTTTTCTGGACAGTTAGTCAACTAGTAAAAAATAACAAGCTGTGCAAACTTTAATACCTACATAGGTTTCTTACACTGTTGGTTATTTGGCTATGAGCTCAGAGGCTATGGTTAATGAGCTAAACCTTCAGCATCTCTGCAGTAATTATAATGAGGTAATTCATGAGGTAAATATTTCACACCTGTGTGTGATTCAGGGAGGTTAACACCACCTGTCTAAAGACAAGTTCACCTTAGGCTAAGATATGAAATGAACGATTGTAATAGTTCTGCTTGCCTTAGCAAACACAACTAATAATTGTTTCCAGACAAGTTCTTCATTTTACAGTATCTTTACAGTTAAGGTCTCATCCGGGGCTAACAACACAATTTACAAAACCAAAGCTTCAAATTTAGTCTAATCAACCAGCGTAATTGTGCGATTCATTAGCACACAAAGAAACTGCCTTTTCTTGAGCACGAAATATCACATTTTGAAGAACACCGGAGAGCACAGATTTTAAAAAATGTCAAACGCTCTCACACTTTCTCTGCTCAGCATGAGGCGCTCTGCCATTACTAAATTAGCTCTAAATGAGAGGTTGGTTTCAGAGATGGCAGCCGTTCCGCTGCGTCTTTGCTAATCCCCCATTACGCTAGCTAACTTTTATCATCCACCGTTCCTAATTACTCTAAGATTGTGTAATTACCAGGAGACTGTTAATTAAAACCCAGAATGCCATAATGAAGGACCCAGAGAAGAAATAATTGATTGAATAAGAGGGTCTTGAAAATGAGGGATGTTGCACCTCAACCTAGCATGTCTCCTCGCCGGAAGGTCTCTAATCAGCGCGGTGAACAACAAGGTGCGTTTGAATATGCCGATACAGTTGACACAATGCGTGTATCTGCGCATGTTCATGCCGGGATTTCCATCTGAAGCGCCTGCAAAATATCTGCTTTATGTGGACCAATAAAACAACCAACTGTATTTGCAAAACATTAAATGCTAATCGCTCATCTAAATCGCTAGTTATTGCTAAAGCTGAAGCAGAGTGGAAAACTGTAAAAGTAAACATACTCTATACAACAGTACCCAGCAGCCCCTGGTGGTAGTTACAAAGATACATTTTGTAAGCTTAACAGCCAAAACAGGACATATTTAGATTTTTAGTTAATTGTAAAAACCCATTGGACAAACCCAAGGAATTTGGGATGTCTGGTCACTCTGTATGTTAACTGCAGCTGACAAATGTAGGTTGTAAGTGCTACTTTACATTTGTGCTGGGTTATAAGAATGCCATTAAAGAATTTTTATTCTATAACATTTTAAAACACCTAACTTACAACTTGTTCGTTTTCAATATACATGATACATAACATTAAAAAAGGTTCGGTTAACATTACTGCGTTTTATGATAACTTTGAACGTTTAGAGAACGTTAGCCAATGCTCTGAGAACATTCCCTGGTAGCTGGGTATGCTTCAAACAGAAAGGCATTATTTAGTGAACAGAGTAAAATGAAACAATGCGCATTGGATTTTCCCCCCAAGGCCACAAAGACACAATAAATCACAGGTACGACACTGTCACGCCATTTTAAAATGCACATAAACCCGCATCTGTCTAACTCTGAGCACGTCTGCAGCGCTGCTAATTGCGTTGCTATAGGTGAAATGCACGTCCACGCTCACTAACCGCGCCAACAGTTCCATGTGACGTAGATTCGTCTAATGTCCAGCTATGAAGCAACAATAAGGTGAGAAAATGCATGGACAGGATAATTAGGGAAACTCTGAGGGCGGACAGGAGCACTCCAGAGTTCTGTGTGAATAGATGCTGTATAGACCTCACTCAGAGCAGACGCTTCTGTTCATTCAACAGGCTGCACCGTGTTAAGTTTCTGGTTTATGTTCACAATGCACCATTTATGACTAATGCAGCATGTCAACTAAATGCACTTAATTCAAAACATGAAGGGAAACAAATGATTATATTGATTATTCTGAAGTATGCGGCTACGTTTGAAGGGAACATGATACACACAATTTTATTAGTTCACTGATCGAATATTGCAAAGAGCTGTTATATATTATACTATTATTGTTATACTATACAAACATAGCACTTGAGTCATTATAAAGTATTTAAAATGGAAAGGCTCAAATTGTGCTAGCACTTTCTTTTAATAGCCCATTGCTTATAAAGACACAATACTCATTTATACGAATGTATCATTAAAAAATTACAGTTAAGCATGTTTAAAAAGCAAATGTTTACATCGCCTCTGTTTCTCCGCTCTCTGTTGAGTCAAAAGTTACACGCGCGCGCACACACAAAAATACACACGCGCGGCAACACACAAATACGCACGCGCGCGCGCACTTAACCTCTCGCCTTCATGCACTTTACGGGCGGCAAGTAAACGTCCTCCATCAAAGAAACTGCTCTGGAGCTCGGCGCACAACAAAGCTCGTCCCATGAGACTTACATCAATTATTGAGCAGTGCGGGCTAGCAGCACAATACAAGCAGAATATTCTACACTGATTGTTTCCAGAAAGAGGATATGCTGGAGGGATCGCGTTTTTACAGGCTTTCCTGCGTCCACTAGTCTATCATACCGGCATGACTGCATCAATTAGATCCACACTGCCCTCCTCAGGTCAGCCTTTATAACAACACAACACTAACTGCATCATTAAAGGGGAAAATGTCTCCAAGGGTCTCGGATTTCCAACAGCGGCGATCATTTTGGATGCTATTTTGAAGTTGTATCGATTTTGGGAATTTATTCGCCGATGCGTATGCCCCGTTGGCTGCTTGTCAACAAATACTGATAAGAAAGGAAAAATATCGGTGTGAAATTACCATTAACACCATAAAATCTGTCTGACTACGATGTTCACTCACCCTCAAGTATTTCATCCAGCGCTACATCACTGTCGCCTCTGAATGAATATTCTGGTCAGAGGTGAAGATAAATATCGCTGGTTTTAGACTCTCCTCTGGGACGAAAGAAATGAGAATAAACAAATATTAATGAGGAAGAGAAATAAAGCCACTGGTCAAAAAGATCCAGCATAACATAAATCTACAGTGAGTGTTCATAAAAACAAGACTGTTAATCATGGTCTTTGAAACCTGTTTGGAAGCAGCGCCAATTATCCAAAATATTTTATTGGATGGCCCACGGATGAAATAAATTGTATTGAAATTGATGCATTGAAATTGTGGTGCAATTTTTTAGCAAAAGTCAGATGTCACACCAGCTAACAGGTACGTTCTCAGAATATTGGCAAACGTTCTTGAAAGTTCTCAAGTTATTAAAAACGTTTTTGTAGTAACAACTTTTTTAATGTATATATTATATCAGAAACATTATTCTTAAAATGTTAGTGGAAAGTTTTAAACATGTTACAGAATTAAAAATGTTTAAATAGTGTTATAAGTAATTAATTTACATACAACATCTAAAAACTGGACGTTTCAAAATAACATCTGTAGCGCTTTTGTTACTTTATGGAAACAGTCTTCCAACCAATCAGACAGCATTTAAAAAAATAATAGTACAGCGTTCTCTCGATGATCATCTGCCAGGCGAAAACATTTGAGGGCGTCACACAGATAAAGCATATGTCACGCTCTGTGCCTGGAGACTCGACTCTCAGAAATCCTTCTTAATTAGTCAAGTTTCCTAGTATGTGCCAGCACCTGTTCATGGCCCTTTCTTGAGCTCAGAGCCGAGAAGTGTCACAAAGTGTCACAATCAAGTCTCTGAGCCAATAGGGTCTTACTGTAGATCAGTATCAAACACCAGCCTTTAAAGGGAGAAACACAGAATCCCACAAAGACAAACGTCTGTTCCTCCAGAGTGACAGATACGATGATACTGGCATCACGTGACATCAAAATCAAGCCTTTATTGCTGGGCCACAAAAAGGCTCATGTGATGTGAAAATTACATCAGGTTGCGACGATCGCCAGCAGGCATGTATGTCATCCCAGCAGAGATGGTGAACTAAAGCACAGAGCCATGGGTTCTCATTACAGACCCCCACAAAAACAGACATCTCCACAGGATATCATATATATGTATAAAGCCATACCATCTCACATCCTAAAGCTTGGAGGATTGAGCTAAACCTGCTGGGAAATGTTTCAGTTGTCTGTTCTGGGTGATTGTCACATGTCAGTTTGTGTTCTTTCCGTAATTCAGTTTTATTTCAGAAAGGTCTTTCTCTTTGTGATCTCGGCCAGATGCGTCTGCGCAGTCGTCTGTGACAGCACAAAATCTCTGCGACGAGTATATAACTGAGCAAAGCAGTAGAATAGATACATCTAGTCAAGATTGTTCGAGATAGACAAACTATGGATTTCAAGGTCCTTTCGGGGGACCATGGACACACAACTGATGAACGGCGAGTTTTGCGTGTACAGTGTCAGAATGATAAAGCTTCTTTTATTCCCACTATGGAAATTCAACCTCGGCAAACAACAGAGGGCCAGTCTGTAAGGATTCACTGGATTCAAAATGTGTAAACCTAGCCTTAAACCATGCTTACCTAGTGGAGCTACAACAGTCAATATTTATGTCCAGTCACAAGAGACGTAGCATTACTTCTTGTCTGTGCCTGTGGTTGATTCTTTTTGCGTCTCGCTAGGGTTTGTTCGCTCTCTTATAGTTTGTCTGTATCTCCTTGAAGGTGATAGATTTCAGCACATATTGCCTTCCGGTCTGGAGGAACCACCCAAAACCATTTCATCCACTGGTGACTGTGATTTTGTACATATTTTTGGATCAGCATCCTCGTTGGTCCTGGATAAACATTCCCATCAACAAATCAGATATTATTGACAATGTGACCTTTACCTCCTATTTGTTTTTGTGGACTGTAAGCTTACTGTACAACGCAGCTCCTCTACGATACTGGACTCTGGCCCAGAACGTAACCACACATAGACAAATGTTGGTGGACAGGGGTGGCATGGGGGAGGGTTCTGCTGATGGAAACACACAAATATCCCAATGAAATAATGACATGTTGTGTTAGACGATTGTAAAGCGGCCATTTTTCACAATCTTTTTGCATCTGCTAATTCCACATTCCATTGACATTATGAGATCAGCGGTTTCATCTGTGATCAGGGTTACATGCGGTCAAACTTACATGCGGTCAAACAGATGCATCAAAATACATTGCAAGGCATGCGAAGGATAATATTTAGCAGTCTGAGAGCAATTCAAGGATATTTCAGCCTTAAACGGCGTTCGGCCCCATCAGCGCGGAGCCCTGCCTAGCTGCCGGTAACCAACCAACGATTTCTCTCCTCTTTCGATCTATTTTTCTCACTTATTTCCTTTTCTCACCAGTACTTTGATATCATCAATCAAGATATATGCGAGAGAGCAGTCACTTAGAACAGCATCGATAAGATGCTTATGCTGTCATTTCTAGGGAGGAATTTCGGATGGATTCCTCTTCAAGGGCTTGATTGGAAAATAAAGGAATGGCGGGATACAGCCTCGGCGGATATTTGAGTTACAGCCGGCTAGCAAATCAGTGAAACACCGTAACTGTGTAGATGTCTGATAGAAACACTCAAAACGACGGAAAGTATGACACACTTTACAGTAGCATTTGTGGCTGAATTTACTCCATCACCGTCAAGGACTAAACAATTCATGGAGTCAAACAAAGGCACTGGCATCACTTAATGTTTGTTGATGTTCTTTCAGTCAGTTTATACATTTATTTAGTTTTTATTGTCTACGTAAATCAACATTGTACCTTTAATTGGACATACAGGTTGAAATTGTGCATCTTCAGTTTTCATTTATACATAATAAATTATATATTACACATTATTTCTGCAAAAACACACAGAACACCATTTACGCATTTGGCAGATGCTTTTATCCAAAGCGACTTACATTTTATTATATTATACATTGTTACTGAGTATGTGCAATCCCTGGGATCGAACCCATGACCTTGGCATTGATAACACCATGCTCTAACCACTGAGCTACAGGAAAGAACCACATCCACCTCATTATGTATTTATAACCTGAGGGGATCCAACTCTAATGAAATTAATATAAATTAATAATAAAAAAATATAGGAGTTTTCTTTTAATTCTATGAAATTAATAGAATTAATTCTAAAATAATTAATATCAGACACAAATGCATTGGCTTCCCAGCTAACAGTAAACATTCTAAGAACATTGGTCAACATTCTCTAATTGTCTAACTTCTCTAGTTTTGTATAGTTTTGTAATATTGCAATAGTATACTTTTGTAATATTATATATCATATTAAAAAGTTAATATTACGTTGTTAGTGGAATGCTTCATAATTAAAAATGTTTTATGTTCTTATAACCAAGCAATAGCGTTAACACAACGTCTAAAAAAACTGGACGTTTTAAATGTTCCTAGGACTTTCAAAATAACAAACTTTTAGTTACAACAGAAACGTTACAAAAACATTCTTGCAACCTAAAACTGAGTTTGGCATATCCGATGGATGTCATTTAAAATAAACTGAGCTAGTGGCTTAGATTGAAGTCACATGTCATTTATTAATTGGCTAGCAACGGACGCTGTCATTGCTTGGTGTTCATCTAATGAAGAGCAGCTCTCATTGTGCTGTGTAATTGATTTTAAGCCTTAAACGCTTCTATCACTATCTGGCATGTGACTATGATAAAAGGAGGTGGGGGGGGACATTTAGCAGCCAATGTCCCAAGCAGACTTTGATCTAGTGCAGGCCAGTCAAGATCAGGTCAAAGTTCAAAGATAACCAATCTACAATGTTATGGACCATTAGCCAAGGACAAGGTGATTCACAGTTCTGCTAGTAATATGGCAGGATGTGAATTGCACTCATGTGTTTATGTGACATCAGACAGATCTTTAGATGTTCTGCTACGTGTCGCAGCACACATGTGCCACGGCACGCCGATACGAGCTTTACTGAGAATGTCTCTCTGATATATGGCGCTTAGAGGACAAGATGGAGACCAGAGAAGAAAATTATACAGTTGCCTATAATCTCTGCAGCAGACGTTTCATGAAACCTTCAAAAATGCATAAAGGACGTCGCACGGCTTAATTTCATATTTTCCCGTCTCACTCGTCCTGCGTGATTTATTAATTCACTCTACTTGACCTTCTGCTCTTCTCTCCCAGTACTGTGGTATTGTCAGCTATAATTAACAGCTTCCAGGATGTGAATATGGCCCTCCGTCTGATACTTGTGAAAGAAGACTCCATTGACTCTCAGTCATGTTTAGACACCTGAGTCAGTACACAGAGGAAGCCAAAGAAACTGACTTATATTCCACCTTGTACAGCTGCTCCTGGAAACTGTGACTGTGGTTTCAGCGAACGCTCAAGGTCGCTCTTTAGTCTGAATGAAATGGATGACGAAGGGAAAGTCACTTTACCTCACGGTTTTTTCTTGTCATTGTCCAGGCCGTCTTTTCATTCATGTCTTTTGTTCATCTGACATATTTTCTTCACTCGGCTGGTTAAACGATCATTGTGCAGAAACTGGAGAAGCATTGAGTTCCGGTCGTGGGGATTTTGTTCACCTAGGCCATTGTAGAATGATTGGTAAAGTTTGTTCCCGAGAAAATTAGGTTTCCTATCTGGTCTCCTGAGGAGAAACATTTCTACAAAAACAAGAAACACAATTTAAAATAAACTTACACGGATGTCCAACAACTTTTAAATTCAAATCAATAGAACACAGGAATTTGTTCTTGCAGCATCTAGCAGGATTGTAAAAATGACAGATCTGTCATCATTAACTGACACAAAAGGACATTTTTTATAAACCAAGAGCTTCTAAGCTTCTAAGAGTATCTATTTCCAATTTTGGTCTTCTACATTTTAAATTGTACCATCATTGTCAGATATCATATCAATCAACTAGTGTGGGATTATGAAAGAACAATTCGAGAATTGGCAGTAAACAACCCAATGTTTTGTCCAGCACATGGTGAGGCAGGAGTGAACGCTGGTGAATTAACCCGTCACTCTTCTCCTATCAATTCAATCTCCGCTAATCTCTCCAACAAACAACAGTCATCAAAGCTCAAGGGCCATCAGTCGATAAGTTAGGTGGAGAGAGCCAATGCCATCAGTCATCATCTGTGATTTTGTATCATTACACACTTACAGTGAGATAAAAGTTCTGACAGACACTGCAGTACACACACACATGCAAAGATACATATGTCATGAGCAAAACAATAAACTCATAAAATTACTTTTTAGAATAAAACTATGAATACAATTAAAAGTAAACAAACAATAAAAAATCTAATTTAAAAAAAAATCAAATTTATATATCAGAGGTTCAGGTTTAGACATTTACACTTTAAAACTGCGAGTTAAAGTTGCATTGTCGGTTGCTACTAGCCGTTCCTACTCAACTGGATTATCCAACAGTATCAGGCAGTGGATCATGTGATCTGTCTACAATCCCACCGGTAGTCATTTCGTTACATCATTAACCGCTTAACTTTGTCACATTGTCAACTATTGCTGTCACTCATGTTGCCACACATCACCAGATCTGACTGAAAAGAAAAAACATCTGGTCGTTTTGTCACTGCAAATCACTGTCAGTGTTAACACCCCTTTAGGAGGTAGCTGCCTATCTAGGCAGTAGACAGCAAGGCAGCTCTCTAGGTTTAATAAAAGGCGGCCATCTTGGCAATTCCCCACGACAGCTATTTCATACAAGAACTGCTCCTATCTGCTTGAATGGGTAATGACTAAAAACTTTAGATTTGCAGAGGTTACGTTCCAAAAGCACATTTTAATAATAATATTACAATAATATAACATATTTAGTCTGTTTACTCAAAACACCATAAGATTGTGGTCCGTCTCAACATCTCTGTAATCTCCCAGCTAACAATTTTAGGTTGCAAAAACGTTTTCCCCGAGAACATTTTAAGTAAACCAAAATATTTTAAAAGTTCTAAGAACGTTCAAAATGTCCAGTTTCATTTACTGCTAAAAAATAACGTTGTTGATGTATGATATAAAACATTCAAAAGTTCTATTAATGTTACTGCAAGAACGTTTTTGAATTTTTAAAGAACATAAGCCAACGTTCTGAGACTGTTCCCTGTTAGCTGGGTAGGCTGATGACTGCCGGTTAGTGAGGTACCACAATCATCTTAAGAACACGAACATGACTGTAAATTAGCAGTTGTAAGGGGCTTCCTAATTTGTCGACTCATCGCATTAATGGTCTGATCTGAAGGTGAATTCATACCTAAGCTTTCAGCTCAGCTTTCATCAACATTCCTTTAGCTGGTCTGATAAAGTCTGGCATGACCGTAACTAAGTTATTTTCCAGCTCCCTGTGGTCCTAATTAATTGGCAATAGAAGAAAGAATACAGTATTTGATGCTCTCGCATGTCACACTGTATCCTGCTGGTCAAGCGGAATTCTTGTCACTCTCGTCTTTAGTTCTTCTGTTGGAGAGAAGGAAATTACACAACCGGAGGCCGTCTCACAGCATGAAATTTGTGCATTAGCAAAAGAATAAAGGGGTGAAAAAAAGCTGAGGAGAAATTCAGTGGCGCTTCTTTATTCTTCCGTCGGGCGTCTTTGTTTAAAGGCGTTTGCTGGAATCCCCCGGGCATCTGTGAGTGGACTGCAGATGTTCTGGCATTAATGAGGCCAGAAAGGTTGCAGGATCCTGGAAATCATCAGCCGTGGATCATTTTCCAGCTTCTTCCTGGTACTGCCAAGGACGAGATCTGCTTTTCATGAATGAGAGGACAAATTAATAGCATTTCTCAGTGTGCTGGCATTTTTTTCATTGAATGACACCACGGTCTATCTGAGGTCCTAATAAAAAGATGATATTTGGTGGATAACGGTGAATTAGATTCAACAGTGATTTCTGAGATGTAATTTTGGTCAATGTCAAGCTAAATTGCGTGATGGCTTAATATCTGACCAGAAGACAATGCCTTGAAAAGGCTTATAATTCAAGCTGACACCATCAGAATATAAATAGACATTGCGTCTCTCTCTCGTTCGTAGTTCTTTACAGTCAGAGCATTTGAGGATACAAAACTGAGTCCCCACACCTTTTGACCAATTCATTTCCGTGATATTCTTCCAGTTTTCCAGTTGTTCATGTTTCCTGGGAAATTTTTGGATTTGGAAATGTATCGTTACAGAGATTGTGCAGGGTTTTCGTCCATGTTTATTATCCCTGAAGTCACGGCAAGTGAAACTGCGCCTGCTCTTAAACATTAATAGCTGCACTCCATTCCAGGTAATGAATATTTCATGACTAACAATATAGGAAACGCTTCCAGTTTGCAATCAACATGTACCTGTAAAACAAGAGGTGAGATTCAGATGTCACTCATCTCATATACTGATTCATAATTCATTTCTAAGTAGTTTCCTCTACATTCAGTCGAGTACAGACGACACGCATCCTGTGCTGACATTCTGGAAATGAAACATGTATTTCTAATGAAGAAATATTTAGGACACATATGCTAATGGAAGGTACTATGGAAACAGAAACGAGGCGATTTCTCGAGAAACATGTTTGTCATGTTGGTTGAAGGTTTCTTTACATCCTGATAGCGATCAGCTCATTTAAATGTATTCATATAAATATAAATCTTCTGTGAACGGTGCAGGATGATAAAATGTTTGTCCAATCATTGCATTCGTTCTGAATGTCCTATTTGCCTGTCAAAGCTAGGTTGCTATTGCTAGCCTCTATGAAATTGCCTTACCCTGTAAAGAAGGAATTTGTATATCACTACAATATGAATACCTATAATATAAATCTAAATAATGTGCCTTGTCAAGCAATACAAAGGGAATAAGAAGGCAGCAGACACATCTGAAACCAAGTTCTAATTTTTTAACGCAGCATAGATCACCATGATATCCCACAATCCTGTGCGTGCGGTTTAAAATGCACATACTTTTCATTTTTACTTGGAAGTCAATAGCAGTCACATTTACTCTCATCTCAAACTCAGATGATCGGTTTTAATTGTAGATGCCTCCGATATAATAAATTGCTTTCAGACATTTCGTAGAAAGTGCCTTCATACAAAAATGACATCTGTTAAATCATTGACTGTCTGGGCAGCGATCAGCAGCCTACAGTTTCAGACACAGCCTGTGTTAACTGCCCCATTGTGCTGATATTGACAGGAAATGCTCTCTGTGTGGGTTTTATCCGTAATACTGCATCCTATTGACAAGAAACCCATCAGGGACAATTCAGTTCCTCAGAAATCGAATGAGTGTGTCGCTGTATTTGTGCGATACACATCTCGGAGGTCAGAAGGGCTTCAAGTTTATCAGACAATAGAGGGAAACCATTCGTTGTTAACTGACGTTCACAAAACACCGGATAATGAGTTCGGTTATCTGCACTGAGTGACGCAGGTGCACCTCACAATTGCCTAAAAGCAGGAGTGGCAACCTGTATTTATTCAATGAACGCCTGGCAAGCACAAGCTCCAGAAAACGAGCCCGAGAGAGAACAATAAAACAATATATGAATGTCTACAGCGGGGAATGTCAAAGCATGTTCCGTAACGGCATTTAGAGGAAATAAAACAGGCCAGAGGTTGAAAGCGCAGCTGAAGACAGCCGACACATTGGAAAACTTTCCGGAAGATGCTTTTCACGATGAGACAGAACAGAAATGTTAGGTGAGGTTAAACAAAAGCTACGAAGGCATATCAAACGAATCCTGAATGCATTTCTCCACACATTTCTCCCGTCTGCACGATGACACACTTGATTTTTTTTTGCTGCACTGATCTGAAAGGCTTGCAAAGTGCTTGAGACCAGAACTGAAATGTCCAACTATTACCTGCTCTGCTGGGCTCGCTGTGGCTCTCAACAGCCCAGTGCTTCTATAGGGAGGTTCTGCTCTGCTTTCTGCCTGTATGGTTGTCTGAATAATGACTTTTTCCTCTTCTCTTGCATTCATTGTGACAGTCTTTCCATCGTGGAAAATGCTTTTATGCTTTAATTCATTTGATAAAACTGATAAAAAATAAATGGTTATTTATATATTAAGAGCATGTGAAGGATGTGAAGTTATATATAATATTAAAAACGCTATTCTTAAATGACTAGTGGAACCTTTAGCAATAACGTTAATTGGATGTTTTTAGCGTTCCTAGAACTGATATCATTTTAATGAAAACATTAGGGATATGTTCCTACAACCTAAAATTGTTCGCTGGGCTGGTACAAGAATCTAAAATGTTTTTAACTAGCAACTACCCAGAGCTGCGAGTTTAAATGCGACAAACAGGAAAAAAATATAAATGCATTGAACAGTTCAAACCAGCCAAACCTTGACCAGTTTTTTCCCGCCCTGATGCATTACTCTTCCTGCCAAACATCTAATTGTTTTATCTATCTTGTTGTAAAAGAGTCTGAGTGATGTTCAGTGATCTGACACTATGAGCTATATAGAAGTGAAGGAAACCAATCACAGATTCACATGTTACGCAAAGACGCACGCATTATGTAGCTTTGGAAATGAATTTGCAATACAGACAAAGTCTGTCTGAAATGACTGGAATTGAGTTCAATGTAATCACAATGGAACCTCGATCTCTCCAATATGCACAAGCGAGAAGAGCTAAAGCAGAATGAATGAGTCTGCCGGTGTTTGCAATTAACCTACAGTGATGTATTACTGAAGAGGATTCTGGGAAAGAGATTTTGTTTATTTAGTTGCGTAAGCTGGTTGCTGACCTCATTAATACGAGAATGGAAAAACTGAGACTATAATAACCGAGGCTATGAGCCACTGGGCTCTGTTAAAACAGTCAGCAAAAAATATAAATATATATACTTTAGTATTTTACGTATATTATATACGTTAAATAGACCGGGTGGATGGATGGATAGATGAATGGATGGATAAACAGATAGACAGACAGATGTGTGTCTATTTATACGTGAGTATTTAGTGCATAACTGATGTCTGATATTCAGTCATACCATACAGTTTTCTTAATCACTATTTATGTCCTGTCAATAAGATTATCAAGGCATCCGTGCAAGTGCCTGTGATGTCTTAAAGCGCTGTCTTGCAGACAGCTCACTTGGGTTTGGAACCTTAGAGCCTTAGAGATCTGTTAACATTATCAAACAGACACAGCAGACCTCTGAAGGACGAAGAAAGATACAGAGGTGGAGAGGAACCCAGAAGTGTTTTCTGATGTGATAGCATGTTGGAATACTTCCTGATAAACAAAGCACTCATATAAACTGAGATACACAGCTTTTACTGTAGATTACAGGAAGTCCTGTAGTATACAGGACTATACAGGAAGTATATATATTCCATATACAGGAAGTATATGCTTTTGGAGGCAGAGCATTAGAGAAATCATCTGTTAAACACAAAACATATCTCCCCAGCTAACAGTGAACATTCTCAGAACGCTGGCTAACGTTCTCTTAAAGTTAAAAAACACATTCTTGTGGTAATGTAAGGAAAAATTTTTTTAAAGTTACATACATCCAAAACGTTTTTATTCTTATTTCTTTTTTAAGTTGTTAGTGGAAAGTTTTAAAAACATTACAATTTAAAAAATGTTTGAATAACGTTCTGATACCGAAGCAATACTGGTAAGGCAACAACAACGACAAAAAACTGACGTTCTGAACGTTCCTAGAACATTAACATTTTAAACGTTTATGTTCATGGAAATGTTAGGGAAACATTCTTACAACATAAACAGTTACCAGTGTCTGTCAGGATCGGATTATTTGCTTACGTTCAATAAAAGCTTCCTGCCATTACACATAACATTCAGTTAGACGGACTTGCAGGGCTGACGGTTTATTGTTAATTTAGTTTAACATTTAATCATACCCCCTGACCTGTACACCAGTACAGGCAGCGTGCCCTAACCAAACTGCACTTTAAGAGTAGGCAGCACAAAATGAGTAAAGATCCATTAACACAGGATGTGCCTTGCATTTAAAAACAGCCAGACCGAGTGCAACTAAATGGAACAGAACGCGGGGGTCTGGAGGCATGTTTTTAAAAGTTCAATAGTTTTTGACTTCACACAGCATCACTAAAAATATTCGCTTACGGTGAGAGACCGTAAAAAAACAAGCCGTAGCAGAATGGCTGAATACTGCGTCACTCTGACACATTTATCATACAATACACAATAAAATAAAGTAAAAAAAACACAAGACTATATCATTTTTAGCTTGGACAAACTGATGATTTCATTACAAAATGGACGGATGGACAGTGATTGACTTATGTTTAAACAATATATTACTTTAGTCATCTGCCATGATAAAGTCTTCGATTGTGTTTCTCATTTGCGAGATTTTTCTCAGCCACTACGAATAAACGCTAATTGATTTATCAAACGAATTACAATTCATCACGTGCCATGCAATTAATTTGATTAAAATCTGTGTTTTGACTAGGGCTGTCAATCACTACAAAGCGTTTCATGGCAAGCCTGTTGATGAACGCACATGATTGCCTATCACCCTACTAGTCGATTATGTCAACTGGTTTTTGACTGGTCTATTTAGAAAATCACCTCTCTCTGAGGTGTACCATTGCCTAATAGTCCTCCAGATATCCAGCATCTAATACCTCTGCCAGGCACCACCAAAGCGCCGCAACTTTCAGTTCACACATTCTGTCTTCCTCAAACACTCACGTACAGCGAGTCAAGCTCTTATGAGCTCTGGCAGCTCGCATGCCACGGCCTTTTCCTGGCATTGAACCCAGTTTGAATGAGGTCTCTTAATTAAAATCTCTCTGCCATGGATTCAAGCTGTCTGGTTCCTCCGGTGGACGATGGTGTTTTAAACCTCTCGGCGCCACACGACCCCTCTTCTGGGGCTCGCACATTTTCTGGGTTTTGAGAATTAAGCATCTGTGATTGTTTGTGATTGCGGTGAGAGAAGGACAGCAGTGAGTGGGTGTCGAGGATCAAAGGCTGGGCTGGGCTTTATGACAGTTTGGAGCGCAACTGTAGGGGCTGCGGTGCAGAGCGCGTGTACTTCAGTCAATAGCACTTTACAAGTTAAAGTCAATCGATGAGGCGATGAGGTAATGTAATGTACCGCCCTTTTCCTGCAGAGATGGACGGATGACTGAAGGGATAAAGTATACTGCCTTTATTCAATAAAAGCTGCAGCGCGCGATGAGATGTATGCGCATGGGCTAGGAAGTACATTTAGAAGAGCGGACAGATGATATTCAAGGTTCGCCTTTGAAAGCATGAGATGACAGCGCAGGTTGTGTATATACTGTGCATAAGATCCCCAAAGCATGTATTGAAATCAAGATGGTCAAAGCTTTGAAAATTCTGTCATTATTGACTCACTGTCGTGTCATTGCAAACCTGTATGACTTTCTTTCCTCTGTGGAACATGAAAGAAGTCATTTTAAATAATGCACTAGTCTCTTTTTACAATTTTTGCATGGCTTCAGAATATCAAACGGAATATAGCACACAAGTCATATAACCTATTTTAATAATAAATTTATGGATCTTAATGCGTTCTATTAAAACTTTCAATTCTCATGTATTGTAACTGCACTGAAAAACGTGAACAGTAAATTTTTTAAACCATCTAGACGAAAGTTATATGGGTTGTAACAACATGCCTAAAAGTAACAATGACAGAATTTAAATTCTTTTAATTCCTCAAAACAAAAAACAAAAAAACGGTACGGTGCAGTTACACTAAAGCAGAACTCCATCAGTTTAGTTTGTGCAGACAAATACGAGTGTCATTCAGCTTGTGTAAAATATCAGTAATTCCAAATGGACCCTTAGAGGTAAAGTGTGTCATTTCTGCAGCGCTAGGAAAAGCATGGTAAAAAGATGACTATAGTACTCACACCTAGATGCGAATGCACCAACGTCGGTATGGACGCAAAAGAACAAAGTTAAAAAAAGACCTGTGGGGACAGGGCGTGGAATCAAACTCAGGATCAGGCCAGGCAATCTAACCTGGTGTAGAAACAGCGCGACCGCCAACGCGTTCAGACAAAAACAGTTAGCCTCCTATATAAGCCTGTTACTTAAAATTACATCATCAAAGTACTGCTGTGAGCATTGAATCACTGGCTCGGAACTCATCACAGCTTGGCATGTACGGGCCCCCTAACTGAAGGTGATTAATGACACCTTTTAATTTTCATCGTTTCTGTCGGCCTAACCAAACATTGGCTTTCCACAAAGTAAAAATGTCAGCACTGACCCCTTACTAAAAAGCTCTGTGTATGTTACAGAAGGGCCCTCAAAGGTGGCCCCTGAACAAAATTGATTTGATCCCCGAGAACCACAGGGCCGAGAAAAACCGAATGGAGAAAGAAGGGTCCTTCAGAGCCCGTCTCGCAGAAGGTCTGCGCAGCAGAAAATGGCGGACTTCTTTAGATTCAATTAACTGGACTGAATTAAAGTTTGCCTTTTTGTTACCACACAACCTTCCTCTGAGGCCCCTGGAGTTTTTAATTAGATTTCTGCTCTGCTTCAAGACTCTTATAGTCAACGGCTTTCTGATGGATTTTGGATGGAAGAGGCTGATGGGAATTTTGTGGAGAGCACTCGACACTCCAGAGTGCCAATCAAATCCAAAGAGCGCCAGGACATTGAGAAATACAGCGTGAACATCAAAAATTGGAGATGACCATCCAAGACGGAGAGGTTTCATGTTTTTTAAACTACATTTGTGCATTCTGAGTGGAAAACATGAGAGGCACTTCAGTGGAAGTCTTTACTAACTTTTTGCCCGTTGAATCATCTGCCAGCTTAAAAAACGTAAAGCACTTAGTAAAGTAACAGCACACCTGTTCTCAACAAGCCACACAATTTGAATAAGCGTTGACATCCTAACAGTGCAGGATAAGTTACGCACAAACATCTAATACTTAAAAATATGTAGGTTTCCTAAACTCCCTGCCTGAACTGAAAGAAGCAGAGTTAACTAGATACCTCTACACGACATACAGTATATGTGTGTGTGTGTGTGTGTGTGTGTGTGTCATAAGAGATGTGCAGTAATATATCAATCAGTGTTGCCTGGAAAGAAGTGGAAATGCAGACACAGTGGGCGTTACAGAGATAAAGGTCTGATAATAATATAAGACCCCACTGTCATCTCTTATAACACCCAATTCACTGTGATGGGAGATAGTCACAGATCTTAAGCATGTAAAGACACGAAGCCACATGTAGGAACATCCTGACAGCCAATGAGAAACTGTACTGCACGTGGTGATACTGCCTACGGATTGGTGCCAATAAAAAATAAATAAAAAAATTATAATAAAAAACTTGCATTCAAACATCCAAATGAAACGTGTTTTAAAATACATCTAGTATTTTATTATCATTTTAGAGCAAAGAAAATTACCAACGAAATTTTGTAGATTTAAGACCGTCACCAATCAAATGGTCAACTTATATATAATGCATATTGCCATATCAAAAGACATCAAATCCATAACTAGACAGACCTAGAATAAAAAATTATGTATCTCCACTGCTCGAGCATATAAGTCATAGGAACACATGCAATGATTGCAGTTTTGCCCCAGGTTCTGGTTGATTTCTGCCCCTGCTGGCCGGTGAACTCTATGATTCTGTGCAAAACACTTTGTCTAAAGGTGCATGCCTGAAAGAACAAATATAGAGGATACAGCGTGTTGAACAAGGTTAAAACGAGGCTTGAATCCAATTACAAGTTTCACATTTCCAGACTGCAGCTGGTCTCTGACGCAAGGCAGTATGGATTCTATGCTGCGTTTAGGTTGCTGGAAATGAGAGACTATCGCAGGGTTGCCAAGTCCACAGTTTTCACACCGAATTAGGTTCCTATTAAACTGCACGTTTGTTTTTCCCCCGCTTTGAGGCGAATTTGTTTAAATATAATTGTTTTTGACTAACATCTATAGAGGGACTGTATATACACTGCATATAGGCCTATAAATACATATAGGTTTCACCACACCAATCCTCAAAGTTTTCAAAGCTGATCTACACAATCATTTTGACACTAACACAAATTGATTTCAAATGAAATCAAACAATATATAAAAGATAACGAACATCAATGAAACAATCAATTATGTGTCCTTCAAAAGACACTTTGAAGGCCGCAGTTACGCTGTGTCGTATCACTGTTCTCCTAAGGTGGGGAGATTGTGAGCCAACATTATTGCTAACAAATAACACTGGACCAGCTTATGACAATCCTGCAGAAATTTCCTAATGAGCAGCCACATCAAAAGTTTGCATTATGGCGAGTTGCTTTCAACGCTGAATACAGCACCGAGGTTATGTCAGAGGATAATTAAATGCGCTCCGTCAAAAGAAAGAAAACCACAAAACAAAAAGCAATTCGGCACAGATAAATCTTACTCTATTTTAAACTTTTGTCTTTCTGTCAAACACTCATTTCAAAACATCATCTTTTCTAGTTTCTCTTCACATGTTCAGATCCTCCGGGTCTTTTTTCCCCAAAGTACTTGAGTGCAGACACAAAGTTTTATGCAAGTTTTGTGTTAGGAGGAGGAGTGGAAGGTAAAAAGGAGGAGATAAAGCGGAAGAAGGTTTTGATGCTCCCTGGCGGTTCAGGTTCAATATTCCAGGGTCTCATTAGAAGCAATGCGGCGTGATCTGTATTCTAGAACCAAACACGGCAGCTCAGAGTCAAGTAGAGATCGCGTCCTCTCAGTGGGGTCGAAATATGTGCTGTCTGTGGTAAGCTTGATTCTTCATTTTCTGTCAGATTATTTCAGCCACGAGACACACACATTACGCAAACCTCGAATGCTACAAAGCGATGATAATGCTTTGTTGTTAGCCATTTCGTGCTTTTGTTTAGGCAAATGGCTACCACTGACAGACTTTTGTCTCCTTCAATGTAAACCTATAGGATTATTTTGCCTGTTTTAAAGTTTAATAAGACATTGACTTAGACTACACAGCATAAATTGACTCGGGTTCATAGCATAAACAGTGTGAGGTTTTACTGGAGGTGAGATCTTAATGTTCTTAACCTAATAACTCGCAGTAAACCTTTTATTTACAAGTTAAAGAGGCCTAACCTGAAACTTGATATCACAAAGACAGTTTTACAGCAACTGACCAAGTTTGTCATGTTTTATATGGGCTGTATATTGCTTTCAATTTCATCTCCTGTTAGAATTCTCATTTACAACCTCATAACATGAAACCAGGAAAGGTTTAAGTGATTTTTGTGTCTCTTTGATTACTTCCAATGAAATTAATACGTCCAAGTGCCTCTGGCTGATAAATCCACTTAATTCTGGTTTAATTAAAGTCATATTTGGACAACACCACAGCCTGTTATTAACCAAATATCATGTTACACTAGACTGCAAATATGAGACTATGAGGTCACGAGTATTCATTTGTCTGAGTTCATACAGTTTCTGCATCATCTCTCATCAAACAAAAAAAAATGAAAATCTCTCACAGCACATCAGTGGGGAAAACAGCACTGAGACGATTATCAAAAGCAAAACGACGACTCATTTATTTCCAAAAGCCTCTCTATTATTTTAGCTTTACCCCCAGAGTAAACAGATAAACAGAGAACATTAGAGAACAGGAGATGTGTGGACTGGAAATGCGGAGGCTCAATGCTGCTATCACCTGCATCTTTTGAATATGGACGGCACATTAAAACCCAATCAAAATTGTAGTCAGTTTCACCCCAGCTCATGAATGTTGAGATAAGATTTCCTACTGGAGCTGCAAACCAAACAGAAGCTAGTGAGGGAAAAACACGTGATTTTTTTGTCTCTTGAAGGTTACTGCAGGCTGTGAGAGGAGTGTCATTGTTTGGGGCAATAGAAACAGGAGTGATTTTTTTAAAGGGTGTATCCAAAAACATTGCCTGTGATGTGATCTGAGCTAAAGAAAGTGTGAACCCAGCTAACAATTTAGGTTGTAAGAGTGTTTCCCTAACGTTTCCATTAAGTAACAAAACGTTTAGTTTTTTAGACAGTTAACATTTTTTAAATTGGTTATAATCTTTTTATTTTAAAACATTCCACTAACAACTTAAGAAAAAAAATTATATTTATATAACATTCCACTAGCATTACTTCAAGAATGTTTTCAATGTTTAACTTTGAGAGAACTTTTAGAGAGCGTTATCAACGTTCTGAGAATGTCCAATGTTAGCTGGGAAAAACTTGCTGCATTTTTTTAACCGTACTTTACCATTTTATTGTGTTCTTGCATTGAACATGTACATGCTACAGTGGTTTCGATGAAATGACCTAAGATTGAAAACCATTTCAGGACAAATGTATAAATATCAACATACTGTATACATTGTCAAATTACTAACAGAAAGAGACAGATGTTTTAGCTACTATATTCCATGGCTCAGCTTTAGCCTACAGTCTATGCAGCTGCGCAAACTTAAGAAGTTTGTGAAGTCGCTAATTAAGAGAAATGCTTTTAAATGACGGCCTCCAGAGATTTAAGTACGTCAACCATGACAAGGACAAAGGATGCATGGCAGCAAATGAAACTTCCTGTGGTGCTTTTCACACAACTCGCCGGACTGAGGGTAAACACGGTGTTGCACGGGGAATTTTTAAAAGCGTCAACCCTTGCGTTTCATTTTCGAAGCACCCCTCTGGAGGCCGGCTTAGTCATTGTGTTTTCGTGCGACTTCAACTGTAAGTTCAAAGGACGGTCATTTTGAGTTTCGCCGTTTCTAAAAACAATGTCTGTTTTCTTTCTTCGTTATACATTTTTTCTTTTATCTGGAAACACATTTTGGTTGCATTTTTGTCCAAAGAGGTCAAACCATCAAAGCACCCAGGAGCAAAGACCCTCTCTCCAAAGATATTATCCTTCTGTATTACTGTATTACTGTAAACCAGGATCAAAGCACAACCTCTGCAATAACAGCTGGTTGAAGAAACATTTGGAAAAAAAGTGAGGAGAAAATACAGAAGAAACAATAGTAGGAACAAGTGTCAATATCTTTGTGTTTGCACTGAACTGGCAACCAGAGGAACCATCATTTTAAAAAAAACAGCCATCAAGTTAATATTAATGTTTGATGTAAAACGTAAAATCACGTTTTATGTTTTTTTTGAGAGAACACAAGGAAGAACTTCAATTACTCCAAAAAAGGAAGACATCAAATACTTTTTAATTATATCTTCCTTAAATGTAGCATTATGCAACAGTCCCGGTCATCAAATCTGATTGGACAAGAGGCTTTCCAAGAGTTTCACTGTTTTGTATCACCCTGCCACAGTCACTTGCTTCAACCCCATTTTTGCTACAGAATTTTAAAGACCTATATATCACCCAGTCTGAATCACTTATGTCAATGACCAGCGTAATCAATTTTATTCGATCAGCGTTGAAGAATGAGTCTTAATCTTAATCTGCTGATGTGAACCTGTAGGTGAAGTGCTCTGCCTGGACTTCATTTATCTACATTAATATACTTTCTACTCAACCGGTACAGCACACAAAGAACCAGAACAGAGCAAGAAAAAGACCAACCAAAAGACAGACAGACACAGACAGACGAAGAGAACAGACAGAGAAAGGACAAACAAATGACAGAATGAACCAACAAAAGACAGAAAGACAGACAGAAAGGAAAGAAAGAAGGACAGAAAGCAGAAACATCTGCCTGACGACTATCCATTAATCCAGGACACATCTTTTATTTTCTTTCTGATCCATTTTCTGATTATTTTCTGATCCACTTTTGTGTATCAAACACATTGTAGATCGTTTAACCTTCAAAACATGTCTAATGGAATGAGCTTTAAAGACTTCACCCCCACAAGTCACTTACACACGCATCAATCACCCCAAAGTCACCCCGGGAGACACTCTGATTGGTCCACACGGTCAGGCTGGTTAAAGGGGCTGGAGGTTGAGAACCGCACGCATGTGGGAGGGGTTAATCGTCAATTATGATGTGTCAGTGCTGGAATAGGCTAAAATGTTACGGCCTGTTACAAATCTTACTTAAGAAATATTAAAATGAGCAACAAATCTTTTATTTAAATTCTTCCTTTTAACACACATCAACACCCTGTGATCTTAACCAGAAGAGTATAAGAAGAGTAAATTATAAAAGAGAAAGTGCATTGTTAAAACGAACACACGTTGGGTTTCCTACTGTTTTTAGTCTCCTCTACAGGTGTGCCTGCAGTCGGCACCTCTGATGTGGCCTTTCGCTCAGCCAATCAGAGACAGGGAGAGAGCGAGACAAAAGGGGCTTGTTTAACACCTTGCAAATCAATTCAACTCTCCAGATCTAATTAACCTATATAAGCCAAGTTTAAATAGGTAAAGGTACATTATGTCATTTCTGCCACTAGTTTAATAAAAAGCAAAAATATCCATTCCTAATGACAAAAAACTACCCATGGTCAAAACCTAAAATATCATTAATGATTTCAGGTTTAAAAAAATTGACACCCTATAAATTAGATTTTAAGAAGCCCAATGAAAGAACACAACAGAAATGACAAAAAGCTTCATTAAATTACATAAACTTCTGCAGTATATTACATATCATTATTACGATTTAGTGGTTTCAATTAAAAACATACTGTACGGATGGAGCAAAAGCCAAATACTAATGTTGGCCTAGTGGAAGAAGCAGTAGGCCGGCGAGGCTGCAGGTTCGAAGGACTGAAGGGTCGATTCATGAATAATTATGTCACAAGATACTTAACCCCAGCATCCTGTAATAAACGTACAGTATTCCCTCTGGATGAAAGCATCAGCTACATGGCAAGTTAGCAAACATTGCAACTCTTGCTTATGGCTTTAGAAAAAGATGTCGGCCTATGCTGACATCCATGGGTTGGGTCTCCATTTATCTTTGGTATTCAAGTAATACAGAGGTGTAAAGTGCATCTGCCTCTACAAAACACTGTATTTAAACTCAATTCCTCTTAACGGCAAGGGCACAAGGAGAGAACAAAGGTAAAAGCACACACTTGGGTAGTCCATGTTCTTTCCTTGACTGTTGTACTATACAAGCATTGTTGAAGAGGCATAGAGAACTACATCTAGTGAGCATTCAGGACAAAATCGTAACAGTTGGACATTAAGAACCCTGCCTTACAAAGACATTTACATTTATGCATTTGGCAGATTCTTTTATCCAAAGTGACTTACGTTGCATTATACTATACATTGTTTCTGAGTATGTGCAAACCCTGGGATCAAACCCATGACCTTGGCATTGTTAACGCCATGTTCTAACCACTGAGCTAAAGGAGAGCTAGACTTCATGTCCTCTTTGTGTCCTCTTTCCTACAGAGTAAAACATCTTGATACAAGACCACAGCAAATAGATAAAGTACCTCAGTGACTCTCTGTGGCTTCCACATCCCTTTGAGACAAATCAATACATCACTAAAATGGATTCCTGGCCTGATGCGTTTAACCAGTTCTGCCCCTCCCGTGTGCATTGGTACAGTCCAAATTACTGCACTGGCAGCAGCCAGGTGAGGGGAACAGGGGAATAGAGGGTTAATGAGATGGAGTCTTCTTGGCAGGAGATACGTCCATCTGACTAATTAAGGTTAGGTCAAATGATGGGAAGCTGAAGCTATCCTTCAGCAGGTATGTCTGTGCATGTTTATAGACTTACTAAAAAGCAGCAGTGCTTAAAATGACTCAAAAACAGGTCTACACACACAGGTCTATTCCAAAATGGTATAAACGGCATGGAAAAACACTAAATATAAACATGCAAAAATATATAACCTTATATAGTTATGTTAGCAAAATAGGCTTAAAAATTTAAATTTTTATTTACAGTAAATAGCTGACCACATTAATGAAACAGTCATCGTATATTTCCCTAACGTTTCCACTGCAAGTTTCCACTGAACGTTTTCATGTTGCCGAAGCCATTTAAAGGGAACATATGGAACATGAGCAGTAAAAATATTGACTTATGCAGCTACAAAACACACTCATAAAAGCTGCTATTTCACATGCTTATAGTCATAACACCAAAGCTTTAGTGTTTCAACTGAACAGTTGTTGTAAACAGGTTCCTCTTCAAATTATGTTTATTTGTCAGGCAGTTTGTTTGACTCCTATCTGACTATTATCCTTTACAAGCAGAGTGTAAAAAATGAAGAATCGAATGAACCTGAATCTATATCTAACCACAAGTCTGTTCTAGCTGTAACTGGTGGGTTGCTGGTGGATGTTTTAGTGAAATGATAACATTTTATTTAAATTAAATACATTTTAAAGCCTTTCTCTGGTTGTTGCAGACATTGCCAAACTAGTAACATCCACGAAGATACATTTTTTATATCCACTAGTTCAGTGGTTCACAACCGTTTTGTCAGTTATTTTAATAACCTTTAAATAACAATGAAATTCACAACTTCCCAGATTTAGAACATATCTTATTGATTCATTGTGATTTTTTGATAATAGATTTTTTGATAATAGTCAGATATTCAAATGACTGACAAGAAAACAAACAGTATTTCCGAGTGCAGACACTGAGTAACAAATGTACACAGCGGTCCAGAATGATACAAAGCTTGTTTAACTCCCACAAGAACATCAAAGATACCGAGCAATCCATTGTTCATTGTGCATGTTGGCCTCATATACTGCATTCCATCCACAATGTGAGATATTCCTGTTGCATATTTCTGACTTCCATTTAAAAAAGATGTTCCTGTAACTTCTGTCACTTCATTTTCATCAAGTTTTATTAAGTATCAATGAATAAGATACTTTTTGTTAAACTCCATGAGAGAAATTAAAAAATACACAATTGTGGAAATGCAGTAAGAGTGCAGAACCAAAAAAACAAATAAATAGAAATCATAGCTCAAATAATCCTGGATTTGTGGACAGGATTACAGAACTAATGATGCTTTCAAGTGCACTTATTAAACTTGAACCTCTGAATCAAGATTTCTCATTACATACATGGAGTTTAAATCAATATAATAGAGCATGATTTATGCTACATCAGTTCATACAATGTTTTCTCATAAGTTCTTATTTTTTCGATCACGTATACATTGGTATCTAAAAAAAATGTTTTCTATGACAACTGACCATGTTGGAAATCAACACGCCCCCATGTGACATCATAACGTGGCACGTCGTGAGACTTGGCTTGCACTTTTTAATAACGCAAGTCAGTACAACATTTGAATGCATCTTTACCAAAAAGTTTAAACGAAAAAGTTTATTAAAGAAGCGTATGGCTTACCCTGCGCGTTCGTTTGCTCCTGGAGGTGCATATTATTACTTCCGGCCATCGTTTCGCTGAACACGCCCATATCTTATTTACCTCATTTTATCCAGCTTTGTAGTCTGCAGGAGGAGGAGCTTAGACGAGTCTGATGACCCTCAGATATATCAAGCTGAATTTGTTTACAATTATATATCAGACTGCATGGGCAGGTGAACTCAGAAATCCGACAGAATAATCACTATTAATCAATGATTCATGTCTGCAGGTGTTCTCCTGTGGCTGGATTATGCACAAGGTGAAAGAGGTCTGTGCGTGTCAGTCTCCAGCATCTGTCACCACAATAACACAAGCCAGCCATGGATCTGCACAACACGTGGAAACGATGTGTGCGCGACAACACTTATTTATAAACATGCAATAAATCTTACCACACGGCAAATGAGTTTTTTTAAATGTCATATGTCTAATGTGTATAGACTAAATAAAATAATTAAAATAATAAACAGTATTATCAGAGTAAATGTCTTTCTGTTAATTACTTTATCCTAATTTTAAAGAGTGTTGGAAAATCAATAACATACTACTTCCCCAAAATAATAATACTAATAATTCTGTTTGATTATCACAAATGCAAAGTGCATGACATCAGAACATACAGTATCGCTTCTTAGGCAGAGGAGTTGCTGTTTGAAAATGTAATTAATTTTAGGAAATTATATATCATGATCTGTGAATAGGTTCATTAG
This sequence comes from Botia almorhae, assembly GCA_036877575.1. Taxonomy (NCBI): domain Eukaryota; kingdom Metazoa; phylum Chordata; class Actinopteri; order Cypriniformes; family Botiidae; genus Botia; species Botia almorhae. The sequence continues at coordinate 68,644 of JAZGTJ010001000.1, forward strand.
GTATTATCATAAACCTTATTTAAGAAATCAACGTACAGTAAATTGACTAAATAACTTGTGTTAGGAAGTACAAGGTTCATCTAAGTTAATCTCCTACAAGTGGTAAAATATTATTACCATCATACAAATATCAAACAACCACTTGAGGTTTGATCAAGGCCAATTTTTAGACCCGGACACA